>OZ024916.1:7295818-7380905 GCA_964017125.1 Flabesymbios commensalis
ACCATCCGCGGCAAATAAAGCCCACAAAATCTGTCGCAAATAAAGCTCACAAAATCTCATCCGTCGCAAAAAAGCCCATAAAATCCCATCCATCTCAAATAAAACCCACAAAATCCCATCTCTCGCAAATAAAGCTCACAAAAACCATCCGCCGCAAATAAACCCATAAAATTCCATCTGTCTCAAATAAAGCCCTCAAAATCACATCTGTCGCAAATAAGTCAACTATTACTAGGGGTTTCTTGTTTGCCTTTGTGGGTCACGCTGTGTGTAAAACGTCTGGTGGTTCCTGTATCTCTGCAGCATGTGCGGAGGAGGTAAGTCATTGGAAAAACCCCACAAAATCGCATCCATTGGAAATAAAGCCCGCAAAATCATTTCCATTCGCAACATCACATCTGGATTTCATTAGCTTGTGTGTGTTATATATTGTGAGTCTGGGGAGCTGTGGGTCTAGATATCCCTGTATCTCTGCTATCGAACGTCCCCTTGGACATAGAAGGTGCTATAAATATTGGTTTTCGTCGCTTTCTGCACACTCATGGCAATATCGCGACAGAAGAAAGCCCGAAGTCGGGACTATGCCCTAGAAGGTGCAAAACTGCCACTTTACAAAATGGCAGTCTAGGACCTTCTAACCCCAGACCAAGGGGACGAAAAATGCCATAAGAAACACAGGAAACAACACTAGTTTTGGACTGACAAGGCGTCATTTATTCATGTCACATTATACGAAATGACGAGAGTGGAGTGCAATAATTGGTGCCTTTTAACCATTTAAGTGGCTGTCACGACAACAGCATTTTCAACCCTTTATCTGCTATTGATGCATGAATGATTTGCATATTACGTCATTTGTACCTGCGCAAATTGTGCATTACATCACTTTTGCATTACATCATAGCTGTGTAATTTGTGTATTAACCCTTTAACCGCCAAATTATTCATTTGGAATTTTCACTCACTTGAAAGTGTGTCTCGCTGACGCGATCCACAACTTCAATTGAGTGAAAATTATTCAGATTTGACAAAATGGAGGGTAACTGTTTTACAATCTCATTGATTGATATCACATTTTATCTTTAACATCAAATGCTGGTATTTATTGGGCTAATAACACGTTAATAAAACACGAATATAATCGACACCGGCGGTTAAAGGGTTAACCCTACATCGCTGAATTATTTTTGTATAAACTATGAAAACTAAAAATTATTTTTGTATAAACTATGAAAACCAAAGGTTTTTTTAAAATTTAAAATCATCATAAATGTCTTAGTTAGCTTTTTCTGCTTCATTTGAATACCTATGTTATGGGTCTACGGCTATTAGAAATAATTTAAATATTCCTGTTCAGGGGCGTCTTTATACGTCAGAATTTGACGTCTACAGACGTCATATTCTGACGTATAAAGAAGTTGAACAGGTTATGTCACTAATAGTTGTGTAGTTTGTCACTATATCATTTGTGGTTTTGTTATTTGTGTGTTATTTTACTATTATGATAGCTCATTATGAGTGACCGTTTTAAACCTTTATCGGCTATGATTTGTAGATCATGTCATTTATAGTTGTGTAATTTGTGCATTACGTCACTTGTAGCTGTGTTCTTCATTCCCTACGTCATCATGTTGGTGTTCGTGGGGATTCCCATCTTCCTATTGGAGCTTTCTCTAGGTCAGTTCTCAAGTTCTGGACCAATCAACTGCTGGGAGCTGGCACCAATATTCAAAGGTAAACATGTAGTTGAATATACTGTAGATCTGGTGATTTTCGTGTGTCTAGATTCTCGCGAATTTGGGATTTTGGGACATTTCATGAAGTCTAGAATTCGCAAATTATTAATTTCGATGATTGGTAGCGCTATGATAATAATAAATTTGCGAGATTCTTAAATACGTGAATTTGTCCTCTACGCCAAATTCGCGAAAATTAAAACTTTGCGAACATTACTAGATCTATGTTCAGTATTGTTAATATCAAATATCATAGCATTACTACAGGCGTCGTTGAATTTGTCCTCATATTTTATATGAGTAATGTATATTATTTCACATGATCTGGTGTAGGGATGGTCTTGATATAAACAATTGACTACTGTCGTAGTGCCTCAAGTTGAGACACTAACCTAGTAAATTTAACCACTATATATTATCTGAGAAGGCTAACAATTAATTGATTTACACCCCAATGTTTATTTATTGACTTGGACCCCCCTTCCTATTTTAACCTTTAAAGCGCTGAATTTTTTTATGAAAATCATTGAACCAAATGTTTTTTTTTTAATTTGAGATCATCATAAATGTCTTAGTTAGCTCTTTCCGGTTCATTTGAATACCTATGTTATGGGTCTACGACCATTATAAATATTTTTACTCTTACAGTGCGGGGATCGACTTTAGTCGTCAGAATCTGACGTCTACAGACGTCAGATTATGACGACTGAAGTCGATCCCCGCGCTGTAAGAGTTAAATGCTGGTTGCGCCTTTGTAACATCAGTGCAGGCTGAATGTATATTTTATGATAAATGTATTTTGACAGGCTTGGATGTCAGCATGTATTGATATCCACAATGGTGATCATTTACCATAGCATGAGTGTAGGCTGAATCCATTTTTATGTCTGATAATGTGTTTTTTCACAGGCTTGGGTGTCAGCATGGTATTGATATCGACAAAGGTGATCATTTACTACCCAGTGAACATAAGATTTGTATAACATTTGTACAATGTTGGACTAACGTCGAAGACGTGGGACCGACGTTGTACAAATGTAATACACATGTTTCGTGTTTGCAGGGTACGACATCAATGCAGACTGAATTTATATTTACAACTTATATTAATGTGTACTTTGACAGGATGGGTGTCAGCATGGTATTAATATCGACAATAGTGATCATTTACTATAATATCAATGCAGACCGAATTCATATTTACAACTTATAATAATTTGTATTTTCAAAGGCACTTATATTAATGTGTACTTTGCGAGGATGGGTGTCAGCATGGTATTGATATCGACAATGGTGATCATTTACTACAACACAATGTAGACCAAATTCATATTTACAACTTATAATAATTTGTATTTTCAAAGGCTCGGATGTAAGCATGGTATCGATATCGACAATGGTGATCATTTACTGTAACTTTAGTACAGGGTGAAGTTATCTTTATAATTTATGATAATGTGTATTTTCACAGGCTTGGGTGTCAGCATTGTATTGATATCGACAATGGTGATAACTTACTGTAACATGAGTCTAGGGTGAAGTTATCTTCATAACTTATGCTAATGTGTATTTTAACAGGCTTGGGGGTCGGCATGGTGATTGTATCTGCTATGGTGGCTATTTATTACAACATGATCATAGGATGGGCCCTATATTACCTGTTTGCCTCGTTTACTAGCGAGCTGCCATGGGAGGAATGTGATCCAGACTGGGGCAGTGATTGTGAGTATATTCACCTAATATTATTATTAATATCCTGAGTACACAAAAACAAGTTACATCAGAATGTTATCGAAAGATTAGCTTGTTTGGTCATAGGGTCTAAGTCTGGGGGGGTGAATCCCCTGGTCATGCCCAGAACGCTTTATTGGGCGAGTGAAGGGAACCACTCGCAACAACACACCATTCCCTATCACCACACCCTCATCTTATCATCTGTAAATCGTTCTAATCTCATCAATGAACTGCACTGTTGTTATCGTATTACACTGTCACTTAAATGACCATGGGTGTCGAAAAGTGACGTAAAGCAACAATTTACTACTACTACATCAAGGGTTTAAAATTAACTATAAAACACTTTTTTACATGTCAGTCAAAACTAGAAACATTTAAAATAGTTATAAAACATGTTTTCAGATGTTTTAATAAATATTTGTGCACATTGTTCATGTAGTCAAACGAAAACTTCAATGAGGTTCTATTTATTGATTACAGACTGTATTGATTTCCTGCACAAAACCAACGGAACAGATTGTTTAGCCAGAGGTTTAAATAAGAGTGCTAACGGAGTGTGTTATTTGTGGGAGAGGAACAATAACACAGGTGTTTACGGGATCTGGAATACAACCCTTGCCAGAGATGAGCATAATCTTAAGGCGATCCTACCTGCTGAAGACTACCTCTAGTAAGTTATATTCCTCCTACTACACAGTCCAAAGGTTTTGAAACCGACTTCAGAATAAATTACAGTCATGGGTTTCAAATTAAGGCGTCGCCCCTAACCTAATGTGACTTCTACTTTTGGCTCAAACATAAAAAAGGGTCTGTTTTTCAAAATGTCCTTATGGCCTCCTAGCAACCTCTATTTTCTTGCACCTCCTACTTTCCATTTGAACATTCAATTTTTCCTTTGTATATGAACTATAGAGACCAAAGAGTGTTTTAACTTCGAAATATTCATAAATAGCTTTATTCATTACAAATATTTAAAGGGACATGCCCAGGTCTAAAATAATAAAAAAATCGGTGATTTTATTTAAGCCTAATAATATGACCATATGATGTAAACATGTCCATAGACGAGATTCCCGTATTTCTTATTTTTGACATGGTTGTCAATAATTAGAAATCAGGAATTTCGTCTCTATATCTAGTCTAACTGGTGAATGCGCAGCACAAAAATAAAATAAAACTTTTGCAGTTCTAGTCTATGGAAATGTTTATATCATATGGTCATATTATTAAGCTTAAATAAAATCACCAATTTTTTAATGATTTTAGACCTGGGCATGTCCCTTTAATTCTGTCACTACGGTGATTGAATTTAAACGTCATACTCTAACGTCTAAAGTTGATCCCTGCAGTGAAAGGGTGAATGAAGTATAACTTGGGTCGAGAGAAATCTCGGCCCCATGGAAAACAATTGTTTGGTGGAAGCTTGTTAGCTGGATTCTGATTATATCTGTAGTAGATCATAGGCGCTACCCCTTCAAGTGTTTATTTAGAATATTCAGTTACTTGAATCGGCACCTCGCTGACACAATACACAGTTTTTTAAAATTAAGGCCTATCATTCTCTCTAATCGGAAAAACATTACACCATGCGAATTAGCCAGATAACATTCAACCCTGGGCCCGTATTCTCGTACAAGTTACGATATATCGTAGGCTTCTGATTGGTCGAGATGGTCATCTCGACCAATCAGAAGCCTACGATATATCGTAACTTGTACGAGAATACGGACCCTGATCCTTAGCCCTTGTTCTTATGAGGTAATTTATTTAAATTTTCAACCACTTGAGGTTGTGTCTCGCTTCCGCGACCCACAACTTAAAGTGGGTGAAAATGTGTCATATTTGTTTGATTTGAGACCAATTGATTAAAAAACGACTATACTTACGATTAGCAGTTTAGGCGTTTACCAATTTAGACCAAGAAGGTCTCAATGGTAAGCCGAGCTCAGTAGCTCGGCTTACCATTGAGACCTTCCAGGTCTATAGCCAATATTGATAAAATGTAACACACAGCGTTCTCCCCAACACACCAGAAAATGTCATACAAATATGTCAAATATGTTCAAAGTTGGTCGCTATAACATCTAATTATAATTATCAAACTGACAGGTCCCATTTCACAATAAATGTGAAACAAGAATTATAATACTTGCTAAATGGTCTAACACAAAAATCTCCCACAACGTTTGCAAGGCTTTGGGGGAGGGTGGGTGTCTGAGGCTGAAGATATATGATCAGAGATAATTCCATATATACATTTTTTATAAAAACAGACAAAATGTAAAGGGACATGCCCAGGTCTAAAATTATCAAAAAATCGGTGATTTTATTTTAGCTTAAGCTAATAATATGACCATATGATGTAAACATGTCCATTGACTAGAACTGCAAAAGATTTTTTAATTTTTGTGCTGCGCATTCACCAGTTAGGCTAGATATAGAGACGAAATCCCTGATTTCTAATTATTGACATTAATGCCAAAAAAAGAAATACGGGAATTTCTTCTCTATATCTAGACGAACTGGTAAGTGCGCAGCACAAAAAAAAAAAAATTGCAGTTTTAGTCTATGGACATGTTTACATCATATGGTCATATTAAGAAGCCAAAATAAAATCACAGATTTTTTATGATTTTAAGGGCATGTCCCTGGGCATGTCCCTTTAATCTATTCCCTGCTTATGGTGCAACAGTCTGTATAGCTCAAAAGCGGATCTAGCTTTACACTGACAGGGGGAAGGTTTGTTGAAACTTGAAAAAAGGAACATTCCACTGTAGGGGGGTTCCGGGGGCCCGCCTTCGGACAATTTTTTGGATTTCCAAGGCTTACACCTGTGATCTAAGGCATATTGCGCACTGTTTGTTCCTCAGTGTGTCGCCAGTTCATGAGAAACTAAAAGAGATTATGATTTTTTTAGGGCGGAGATTAAACCCCCTAATCTCGTCCCCTTGCATCCGCCATTATAGCTGTTTGATTTATTTCAGCCGTGAAGTGTGGCATGAACATGAGACAGACGGCATGGATGATTTGGGAGGTTTACGCTGGCAGCTCGTCCTCTGCTATCTTCTCGCCTGGATCATTGTATGCCTCTGCCTTATCAAAGGAATCAAATCGTCAGGAAAGGTGACAAGTACATACTATTACACCGACTAAACATAAAGATGAAAATTATATGATATAATAAACAAAATTAGTCCCCTTGTAAATAAAAGGGTGTACCTGCCACTTCCCAAAATGGCAGATACACCCTCTCATGTCCACGTGGACGACATATGATAGGCCTACTGTTGTATTTTCACACACTCTCTGCTATTGTGTCAAAACCATTCTCACCTCTAAATAGCATGAAGGAAAATAGAGGAAATAAATGTTCATTTAGGCGCTGTTATATACTTAATCACTATACTTCTCACTCTCTGTTCAGTGGTTTTCACCATGAGACGTATATCGGTATCAGCCCATATCGCACTCCAGCTGTAGTTTGAAATGAAATGTGCGGCAGTTATATCATATGTGACCTCATCGTGTCAGAAAAAACAAACGCTGTTTATTTTTCGTGTGATATGGAAAAATGTTCCACGAATAAAGTGCTCGCCTAATGGCTCATACCTTATACATGGAATGAGGGCTCTATTTCCCATATTGCACTCAAATGAACACTGTTTGCATATTTTATTCCTCTCCAGGTGGTGTACTTTACGGCTCTGTTCCCGTACGTGGTGCTGATCATCCTGCTGATCCGGGGAGTCACTCTGGACGGACACCGGGAGGGCATCAAGTTCTACATTGAGGAGGTGGACTGGTCTAAGCTGGAGGACGCCCAGGTGTGGAAGGACGCCGCTGTACAGATCTTCTTCTCGTTGTCAGCCTCCTGGGGAGGTCTCATAGCCCTCGCCAGTTATAACAGGTTTCACAATGACTGTGTCAGGTTGGTGGAGTTTTATATATTAAAGCTATAGACCACTCTATGTATGTTTCTGTTTTTAGTTGTAGCCCAGTTGGTGAAGTTTTATATATTAATTCTTTATCTTGCTGACAACGACTATTGTCGTTTACAACCTGTTTTATTAGTCGATCAAATCACTGTTATTAGGAATGAAATGTGTATCTAAACATCAAGATTTGCAAATATTTGTGCTCAAGTTGAAAAAAATTGAACACATTTGTAGCCACTTGAAGTTGTGTGTCGCGGTAGCGAGACACAACTTCAAGTGGCTGAAATTTAAATGAATTAAATTAGGCGGTTAAGAAACGTAAAACGCCATAATCTTTTATCTATAGACTTCTAGTGAGTGGTCAGTGAGAGACCACGTTAACCCTTTCAGCGCGGGGACCGTTTTAATCCGTCAGAATGTGACGTGTGTATAGGTCAGTTTCTGACGTCTGTAGACGTCAGATTCTGACGTATGAACTGTAGATGTCAGATTCTGACATATAAAAACAGTCCCCACACTGAAAGAATAAAAATATTTCGAACGCTCGTAAACCCATGACTGTATTCATATGAAGCAGAAAGAGCTAAGTTATCTATCATGTCTACAAAAATATTTCAGACGTGTAAGGGTCAAGTGGGTAAAACTGTTAAATGTATTAAATAGTAAGGGTTAATATGTTAATATGGTTAATATGTTTTCGATGTGTATTTCTGTTTTTGTATTCATGTATTCATGTATTCCAAACAGAGGAGTATGAATCCATCCACTTCGTATTGTCTTCTTTATGACAGAGATACTATTGTTATCCGTCTCACTAATTATCTGACGTCGTTTTTTTCTTTATGATAAGGATACTTTAGTTATCCGTCTTACTAATTGTCTAACGTCGTTTTTTTTCTTTTTGACAGGGATATTTTAGTCATCAGTATCACTAATTGTCTGACGTATGAATCCATCCATCTCGTATTTTCTTCTTTATGACAGGAATACGTTAGTTATCTGTATCACTAATTGTCTGACGTCGTATTTTCTTCTGTGTGACAGGGATACGTCAGTTATCTGTATCACTAATTGTCTGACCTCGTTTTTTCTTCTTTTTGACAGGGATACGCTAGTTATCAGTATCACTAATTGTCTGACGTATGAATCCATCCATCTCGTATTTTCTTCTTTATGACAGGAATACGTTAGTTATCTGTATCACTAATTGTCTGACGTCGTTTTTTCTTCTTTATGACAGGAATACGTTAGTTATCTGTATCACTAATTGTCTGACGTCGTTTTTTCTTCTTTATGACAGGAATACGTTAGTTATCTGTATCACTAATTGTCTGACGTCGTTTTTTCTTCTTTATGACAGGAATACGTTAGTTATCTGTATCACTAATTGTCTGACGTTGTATTTTCTTCTTTATGACAGGGATACGCTAGTTATCTGTATCACTAATTGTCTGACGTCATTTTTTCTTTTTTTATGACAGGGATACGCTAGTTATCAGTATCACTAATTGTCTGACGTCGTTTTTTCTTCTGTGTGACAGGGATACGTTAGTTATCTGTATCACTAATTGTCTGACGTCGTATTTTCTTCTGTGTGACAGGGATACGTCAGTTATCTGTATCACTAATTGTCTGACGTCGTTTTTGCTTCTTTATGACAGGGATACATTAGTTATCTGTATCACTAATTGTCTGACGTCATTCTTTGCCGGATTTGTGGTGTTTTCCTTCCTCGGGTTCTTGGCGCATGAGTTGGATACAGAAGTGCAGCATGTCGTGAAATCAGGTAAATTTAAGTAATGCATAGTTTATATATATCACATATCTGTAAATTGATGTGCATAGCTCATGCAACTAAGTGTATGTGGTTTTTAGCTGGCTCTTTCCTGGCATGTCTGTCTGACCTTTATGAAAGGTCATCAGAAATGAATTACTTGCTACTTGCTACTTGGTATTCCACCTCGACCCTTTAACTCCTTCAGTGCGGGGATCGTCTTTATAGTCAGAATTCGACGTCTGGTCTAAAGACGATCCCCGCACTGAAAGAATCAAATTATTTATAATGGCCGTAGACTCATAACATAGGTATTCAAATGAAGCGGAAAGAGCTAACTAAGACATTTACAATGATTGCAAATTGAATAAAACTCTTTCTTTTCCACGGTTTATACAAAAATGATTTAGCTTTGCAAGTGTTAATCCTTATTCTGTTTTATTAGTCGACCAAATCATTGTTATATGGAATGAAATGTGTGTCTTAACATCAATATTTGCAAATATCTGTGCTCAAATATATGTGATCAAATCAGATATGAGTAATTTTCCGCCACTTTAAGTTGTGGTTCGCCGTAGTGAGACACAACTGTAACCGGGTGAAAATTCAAATAAATTAACAGGATAAGGGTTCTTCAACCGCCAACTATTATTATTTTTACTCTGTTTTTATTACCTGATCCTTTTTATTGGAAAACTGAGATAAAATGAAATTATTGTTTAAACATCAATATTTGCAAATAAATGTTTGGCTATCAAATTAAAGTAACATGAGCAATTTTCACTCATGTGTTGTGTCTCGCAGTAAGAAGATTACAGTTCCTTACTTTTTTACTTGCACTTTAACCTTTTAAACCCTTATACTGCTGAATTGTTTGTTTCTAAATCAATGAATACGAACCCAATTGATATCCACATCTAGTCTGTGGTCTGACGTAGAAACACACAGTTCATATAGGCTAAATGTATAAAAACAAGTCATGTGATGATAATAGTAATAGTATAACATGATTTAAGTCGGACATTGGGCTATAATAATATATATAACAATAGCATGAATTAACAGGGTGCTGAGCTGTTTTAGCAGCCCTTCATCAATGTCTAACCGCCCGTCATAGTCAACATCAGCCCTCAGCTTATGCCTAGGGCTACTGTTGACTATGCCGTTAAGTCATGTTATTATTAAATTACACTAACATGACTTAGGCCACTATGTTTTAGATTAAGGCAGTGCATTAACAAAAAAACGTGTGTTTTTATTTCTGCCCAGCGCGCGCATTGGATTGTTGCCGATTGTTTTTATTTCGTCGCCATAATTAACTTTCCAGAAATCTGTCCAATGTTTTTTGAGGTCGCCCTCAATAACTTTTCCAGAAATAGGTTCAATGTTTTTTTTAACTGTTTTTTTTCCGCTCTCCCTCATTAGATTTTGCATTTTTCCCATCGAAAACAGAGAAACAAAACATAGTGGCCTTATGGTGATCTCCGTCAACTGCCCACATGCGCTGGGTCATACTATTGATGTTTGTTGCAGGTATTGATACTATTGATGTTTGTTGCAGGTATTGATACTATTGATGATTGTTGCAGGTATTGATACTATTGATGTTTATTGCAGGTATTGATACTATTGATGTTTGTTGCAGGTATTGATACTATTGATGTTTGTTGCAGGTATTGATACTATTGATGTTTGTTGCAGGTATTGATACTATTGATGTTTATTGCAGGTATTGATACTATTGATGTTTGTTGCAGGTATTGATACTATTGATGTTTATTGCAGGTATTGATACTATTGATGTTTGTTGCAGGTATTGATACTATTGATGTTTATTGCAGGTATTGATACTATTGATGTTTGTTGCAGGTATTGATACTATTGATGTTTGTTGCAGGTATTGATACTATTGATGTTTGTTGCAGGTATTGATACTATTGATGTTTATTGCAGGTATTGATACTATTGATGTTTGTTGCAGGTATTGATACTATTGATGTTTGTTGCAGGTATTGATACTATTGATGTTTGTTGCAGGTATTGGGCTGGCGTTCACAGTTTACCCTGCCGCTGTGGTCAAGATGCCCGTATCTCCCCTCTGGGCCATCCTGTTCTTCCTCATGTTGATTACACTGGGCTTGGATACTGAGGTATGCTGAACACAATCTACCCTTCTCCTGCAGTGACTCTATATACACGAGTTGGAGCTAGTTTCAAACTAAATAATATGCCACTGAAATCGATGAAATAGTTTGTGAAAGATGCTCAGTTAATAAAATAAATAAATCTGGGATATGTCTATCTTTCACATAAACATATATTTTGCGTCATTTGTAGCTGGAGATTGCGTTAGCAATTCCAGCTTCGCATGAATGGAAAATATAAGGAAACACTCCAGCCGGACAAAAGTTAACAAATTCTGTACACAAGCATGTACTTAACTCTTCCAGCGCAGGGACCGAATCTGACGTCTAAACATTAAAAAAATTATAATGGCTGTAGACCCATAACATAAGTATTCAAAAGGAAGAGCTAACTAAGACATTTTTGATGATTTAAAATTAAAAAAGTCTTCAGTTTCCATGGTTTATACAGAGAAATTTCCTGCATTTTAGTGCCTACCGTGTGCTCAATATTATACAACAGACTTTTTAAAATTTGCACCAGAATTATTATACCATCCAGACCATAGAAATTGATTTCAAACTTGATTGATAATGTAGTGTTGTTTATGCGTTGTCTAATGGTAGTTTAATGGGGAGGGGACACTTTTCAATTACCAAGGGGAGGTGGTCGAGTTTTTGAAGTGGACAAATGATCTATTTCTCCTCCAGTCCGCATTATTTAATTTATTTCACAATCTGCGAGGCTTTTCAAATTTAATTGTCACTTAATGTTGCCAAGTAAAGCAAGGGAACATTTATTCTGTGTTTTTTTTTTTAGTTTGCTCTGATGGAGACTGTGACCACGGCCACCTTTGATCAGTGGCCTCAACTGCGTAAGAGAAAGGGGGCTGTTATACTGGGATTTGGTGCTGTGCTCTTCCTACTCGGACTGACGCTCTGTACAAAGGTGGGTGAGTGAGTGAGTGAGTGAGTGAGTGAGTGAGTGAGTGAGTGAGTGAGTGAGTGAGTAAGTGAGTGAGTGAGTGAGTGAGTGAGTGAGTGAGTGAGTGAGTGAGTGAGTGAGTGAGTGAGTGAGTGAGTGAGTGAGTGAGTGAGTGAGTGAGTGAGTGAATGAGTGAGTGAGTGAGTGAGTGAGTGAGTGAGTGAGTGAGTGAAAGAGTGAGTGAGTGAGTGAGTGAGTGAGTGAGTGAGTGAGTGAGTGAGTGAGTGAGTGAGTGAGTGAGTGAGTGAGTGAGTGAGTGAGTGAGTGAGTGAGTGAGTGAGTGAGTGAGTGAGTGAGTGAGTGAGTGAGTGAGTGAGTGAGTGAGTGAGTGAGTGAGTGAGTAAATCACTTTGCATGTCTGAAGAATGACGTAATTTCCTATACCTTTTTTAGAACAAAATATTTTGTGAAACTGTTTTAATAATAACATTATCGTTTTTCCTTGGCCACCCACTTCAAGTCATCTGCATCCACTATAAGCTATAAGTCGAGAATTGCGACAGCAATTCGCAGCTTGTAGTGGATGAAGATGACAATGGTAAATTAAGGCTTGAGGGGGATAATTTTAGCCCACTGTCTGCTCAGAAGGTGAGTCAGTCATGGAATTTTGGTTGAACAAATGAAAACGTAATCTAATCTTCACTCCCTGTTTAGATTTGTTAGCTTTTTTCAAACCAAGAAGTGATCCATCAATCTCACAATCCACATTTTCTCTTCAGGGAGGTTACATGTTGCAATTACTGGATAACTACGCTGGAGGTTGGAACCTGTTGTTCATAGCTTTCCTGGAGTGTTTCTGTGTGGCCTACGTGTATGGTGAGTCAACTACTTCCAACCAATTATTATTATTATTATTATTATTATTATTATTATTATTATTATTATTATTATTATTATTATTATTATTATTATTATTATTATTATTATTATTATTATTATTATTATTATTATTATTATTATTATTATTATTATTATTATTATTATTATTATTATTATTATTATTATTATTATTATTATTATTATTATTATTATTATTATTATATTTGAGGGTTGAGGATGAAACAACACATGCGCTAATAAAAACTGTCATGGTTGGGTACAAATAGTAGAGTACACATGTATTCACCCGCTGAGTATTTACATATGGCCTAAAGACTAACAACTATAATTTGTTCACAAATACGGTATTTTTATCGTCATTCACTTCATTTGGTTGTTTTGAATCATTCAGCAGATTCCAGCAACGATTGGTTGCTTAGTTTTAAGAACACTGTGCCTTTCCTGTCTGTAAGTGGTTCAAGTCCGCATGACTTATGCAACAATAAATCCTCTTTTCAAAGAACTATACCATGTTGAGATTCAAGTAAAAGGTTATAAACAAAAACAGCTCCTTCACGCCTGGAGAATGTTGTTTGATCTTGACCACTATGCTTTTATTAATCGATCTGTTTGACCTTGACTATGACCTCTATGTTAAGTTAATCATACTCTTTGACCTTGACCACTATGTTTAGTTCATCATTCTGTTTGACCTTGATTATCACCTCTTTTTTAAATTGATCATGCCGTTTCACCTTGACCGCTATTTTTAGTTTATCATACTGTTTAACATTGACCTCTATGCTGATTATGTTGTTTGCCCTTGACTGACTATTAACACATATACTGTACAGGTTACTGCCGCTTCAAGGAGGACATCCGTTGCATGGTGGGTAACACCCCATGTGGCTGTGTACCCTGGAATAACTGCTATGGCTGGTGGGCCGTGTGCTGGTACTTCTTCACACCAGCTGGGGTTCTGGTGAGTAGAATCACACAAATTAATAGATCCCTTGTAATTCAAAGGGGGTATTCCCAGCAATCACAAAACATTTGTATAACATTCATACAATGATGGACCAACGTTGCATAAATGTTATACAAATTGTACTTTTTAACGCCAGCTGTGGCCCTGGTAAGAGGAATCGCACAGATAAATACACCCCTTGGAATTGTAAAAACACATGGTAATATTTTTGTAAAAACCATGGAGACCAAAAGGGTTTTTCAAATGGAAATCATTATAAATGTCTTAGTTTGCTGTTTCCGCTACATTTGAATACCTATTTAATGGGTCTATGACCAATATATTAACTCTTTCAATACAGGGATTGACCTTCTAGACGTCAGACGTCTACAGACGTCAGGTTCTGACGTCTAAAGTCGACCCTTGCGACGTCAGCTTAACCCTTTAACCGCTAAATTATTCAATCTGAATTTTCACCCACTTGAAGTTGTGTCTCGCTGAAGCGATCCACAACTTCAAGTGAGTGAAAATTATTCAGATTTCACAAAATGGAGGTCAACTGTTTTCAAATATGGCTGATTGATGTTATATTTTTTCCTTAACATGTTTAAAAGGTGGTACTTAATGCGCTAATAAAAAATGAAAACCCGAATATATGCGACACCGGCGGTTAAAGGGTTAAAAGGGTGTATCAGCCACTTCACAAGTGCAGATACACCCTTTTAGCGTTTGCCTTTCTGGCACAGTATGACCTTTATGTCACATTTTAGTATGCTGCCCATAAATAAGATACGATTTATTTATTTTTAAAAAGTATGAAACTATACATTGAAATTAGCGAGCAATAGTTTAACATGCTGTTTGCCCTTGCTGACACTATATGACCTCTATGTTGCCATGGTTACAGTTTATCAGTTTGCCCTTGCCGACATTATATAACCTCTATGTTGCCATGGTTACAGTTTATCATGCTCTTTGTCCTTGGTGACACTATATGACCTCTATGTTGCCATGGCCACATTTTAACATGCCGTTTGCCCTTGCTGACACTATATGACCTCTATGTTGCCATGGTTACAGTTTAACATGCCGTTTGCCCTTGCTGACACTATATGACCTCTATGTTGCCATGGTTACAGTTTATCATGCTCTTTGTCCTTGGTGACACTATATGACCTCTATGTTGCCATGGCCACAGTTTAACATGCCGTTTGCCCTTGCTGACACTATATGACCTCTATGTTGCCATGGTTACAGTTTAACATGCCGTTTGCCCTTGCTGACACTATATGACCTCTATGTTGCCATGGTTACAGTTTAACATGCCGTTTGCCCTTGCTGACGCTATATGACCTCTATGTTGCCATGGTTACAGTTTATCATGTTCTTTGCCCTTGCTGACACTATATGACCTCTATGTTGCCATGGTTACAGTTCATCATGCTGTTCGCCCTTGCTGACTCCTCGCCGTTGAAGTGGGATGAGTACCGCTACCCAGACTGGGCGGTGGCTTTGGGCTGGCTGATCACTCTGGTGGTGCTAGTGGCGGTGTTTGTTACGGCTATTATCATGACAATCATACATGTCTGTGTCAAAAAGAAGGTAAGGACACAGGATTAATTTTCCGTTTTAGATAAAAAAACAACAAATCTAATTGGGTAAGTTGGAGAAAAACATTAAATAGCAACAATATTTCCCGAAAATTGAATGAGGAACCTAAAATCAACTTCGGGTGGATGCAAATTTAAATATTTTAACATCTGATAGAATAAATGACCCTGGTAGATGTCAAATCGTAGAAAGGGGTGGGAGCTTGAGGGGGGGGGGGGGGGTGGGGGTTGCTATTGAGTTGATTTGTGTCCTGACATGGGAAGTTGCCTATCCTTAGCCGAGGGATTACCTCTCAAAGCGCTGAAATATTTTTATTGAAACCAAGAGATCAAAGTTTTTTTAAATTTGAAATCATCATGAATGTCTAAGTTAGCTTTTGCCGTTTCATTTGAATACCTATGTTATGGGTCTACGGTCATTACAAATATTTTACACTTTCAGTGCTGGGGACAGACTTTAGACACGTCAGAATCTGACGTCTAAAGTCGATACGCTAGCTGTGAGGATTAAATAATCCACGAAGGGGTCAACTCGTACAAGGCGGTCTAAATTAACACGTTATAAAGAAGGTCAGCCACGAGAAGGCCTTTTAAAGATTAAAGGGTGTATGCCACTTATATGGATACACCATTTAACTCTAAAGGGATGAGAAATATGTAAACGGACTTCATTTCGCACAAAAAACAATGAATAATAAAAGGCATATAATTATTATTCAAAGGAGGTCAGAGGCGGATCAAGACGGAAGGAGGGGGACGGTGTTCTGACACCCCTTTTAGAAAATAATCTAATAGTCGTCTCGGGTAGAGATGGGGTGGTGCCCCAAACTCGCTGAGAAGCATTGTTTTGTGCAAAAGGCATTAAACGGTTTTACGCAACATTAGCCAAAAGGCTATTCAGCCATTTAAAAAAAAAATCAACAATGATTCAACCCTTTCCCTGCTGATCGCTACAAAAATTGTTTTCAATATGTAATAGCCACTGTGATTGGGAATCAAATGACTGTTTAAACATCAAGATTTGTAAATGTTTGGTCTCAAATTAGACAAATATGAGTAATTTTCAACCATTTGAGGTTGTGGAACGCGGTAGCGAGACACAACCGAAAATTTAAATAAATCAGCTTAGCAGGATAAAGGTTAAGACACGTTTGTTTCTATTTGTTGCAGCCTTTTATTAATCTGCTGAAGCCCAGTAAGAAATGGGGACCCGCCCTGGTGAAGCATCGCAGGCTGATGGGCAACTATCTCCATGAGAGCCAGTTCGTGCTCGACCCCTTTTCTGACAGGAATGCTGTCGACATGGATTCCTACAAGAATCCCGAGGTAATATTTAGTAGTGTATCACGTAAAGTTGCTAATTAAAATTTTTTAAAACAAAACCTAATTATTTGTTCTATTTATTGATTTGATGGATCAATAATTATTAAATTATTACTCAAAAAGGATGTGACATTTATTTTTAATCACATTGTAACATCCGAATAGTTGTGGACTTTTTACACAGCCATTTAGGGCACGTCCTATATATACAATTTAATATCACTGTGTTTGTAAATTAATATCTATGTGTTTGTAAATTGTTTTCTTGCAGCTTGGAGGGGATAGTAACAACGGGTATGAACACGATTACCGATTCTAAGCAGCAGCGACTTGGCCTAGCACACTGAAATAGTAGATAATCCTCTATACGCATTTATACTCCTTTTGTCACATTTTCAATAACATTTTCTGGATGACGTGAATCAACCCTTTAACCTCTAAGCACGACTACTTACTGCGTTTTAGTAGCAGGTTAAATCACTGATATTGGGACTTTAATGGGTGTTTAAACATCAAGATTTGGTGGTATGACCTACTTCGTTAGTGTCGGCATTTCACATGTCTGTAGTCTGGCCTTTGCTACTGAATCAATACCTTATGCACGGGCAACATGTGTTTTCAATATCATAATAAAACAATTATCAGTATTTTTACTCAGTTGAAGTTGTGGGTCGCGGTAGCGAGTCACAACCTCAACTGAGAAAAAAATAAAACATAGAACTTAGTGCTTCAAGGATTAACAGATTCGCTATGTGGAGTTGTTATACCTGAAAGCATATGAAACGCAGGTACACATAAGGTGTTTTTATATTTTTAAAAAAACACAAGCAATTTTTATAACATCCTTTAAATGTGTCTTTTCTATTGGCAAGATTAAATGGCAAAATTAAAAAATATGGCTTCCGATTTGACAAAAACTAGATTTTGCCCAAAACTTGAAGCATGTCAGCGAGGAAACTTGTGACGGACCTCATATGTGTGGATGGTTTCAAGTTAAGTAAAATTAATAACAAAAGTAAAGGCGTTTTGAGATATTTGATGCATTACACATGGTTATTGCAAATACCTGTGTAGTTGATAAGTGAAAATATGTATTTGTTTTACTTGCATTCCATGATAGTGTAAAAATGTAAATACGAATGTGATTGAACATTCTATGTAGATGTTTAAAAATATATACATATAATATATATATTTTAAGACAACGGCATCATTTTTATTAGTACATTATACGTGTAGTTTAGTTTTGCTATAAAATGTGTACAATTATTTGAAATTATTGTTATGATTAATAAAAACTAACAACTTAGTTCTCCGTCTCTGAGAGGTAAAATAATTGTATATAATAATTTGATTGTATAATGTAAAGTTTATTTATTTTTGCCAATGATTTCCCATATTCATCATAATTTCTGAACTAGAATTTGACGTTTAATTGTCAGTGGATGTCTATTAACTCTTTGAAGCTTGAATTTACCATTGTCATCTTCATCAACCAGCCGCGAATTGCTGTCGCAATTCACGAAGATGACTTGATGTGGGTAAAAAATTAAAGAAAATTGCCATGTTTCATGGAAATTTTCTTTCTAAAACCCTTAGTTGTAGGGAAATAAATTGTGTTTTTAGAGATGTAAAATGATACTTTATTCATCGTGAGGGCTTAAAGAATAAAAATTCATATATTTTATGAACAATGGACAATGACAGACCTAACGCTATAATAATCAATCAACCCCGTTTTGTCACTTACTAGATATTGTATTATTATGTACTAGAAATTGTATTATTCTGTGAAATGCAGTCAACACAACTAGTATTTGTATTGTAAATAACGTGTGTGTACAGAGAAAATACCAAAACAAAATATGCTCACATAAGTGATAGTTTTCTACATTTGAGTGCAATTTTGCTGTACAAATGTCATTGTCAAATTATTGTACTATTTTCAAATTTTAATTAGATTTACTGTGGGATTTTGTAATATTTCAAATAAAAGAACTAATAATAAAGCAGTTCTTATATTTTTTGTTGCATTTATTGATTTGGGTTTGAAGGAGATTATGCATGTCTTCGAATTTAGAAGGGACTGTGAATAACAATATGTAATTATTCATCCCCCTTTCGTCAATTCACAGGTCACTACTCTCAGACCATATTCCTTACTCTATAGTTTTAAAAGTTAAAGAATCATCCAACTGCAAAATGGGCATGTGTCAAGTGTAGGGCAACAGTAGCCTATTGAGTACATGTTGACAGCATTAATATCAGCAACTGAGCTGATTACAAGATACTACTCGAACGAGAAATTGATCCAATGCTGTTTCAATGTTAAACCAACATTTGGTTAGTGTGCTGAGTTTGCTGGGTGAGCTCTCACTGTCAATACGAGTGTGGGTCAACTGTTTCTAGACCCCCATGGTAACACAACCATTTGTGTTTTAACACAAATCCCACATGAGAGAATTGGTAAATTATCTACGCATAGATGTCGCTCAAATATATAGACTTTATATGATTTGGGAGCTTGCTCTTAATACAGCAATGGGTACGAAACGCATATAGTATTATTATCTTGGCTGATAACTGTGGATGTGGGGTGATATCATTGTGGAATGTCCAGGGGCCACTGTTGCATTCTGGGGACTACATGTCCCGCATATTTTGACAGTTGACTGTATACCTCTAAGACTAAGCTGGGGATCCGTCGCCAACTAAATACTGAGGCTCGTAATGTCGTCACTGCTTCCATTACCAAGGCCAAGATCAAGTACTTTTGAGAAAAGCTGGAGTCCGCTGACAGCAAGTCTATGTTTAGATTTGTTAAATCTCTGTCAGGACAGCAAAATGACATCTTTCCTGAATTTGACAATCCTCAGAATGGTTGTGAGAAATTTTCTGATTTCTTTATGGCAAAGGTACAAAAGATCAGGACAGAGCTTGACTCATCTAAGTCTGATATACTACCTGATGAGGTGGCCTGCTTTTCTAGGCCATTAACATCTTTCAGACCAACAGCAGCTGAGGAAATACTTCAGATCATGACACATATGACAAAGACTTGTGATCTTGATCCTCTCCCGTTCAGACAGCATAAGCAATGCTTGAGGCCATAGTGCCGGCGCTGACTTTAATTGTCAACAAGTCATTAGCTGAGGGGACTGTACCAAATAATGATAAGGAAGCGCTTGTTCGACCTCTCATTAAAAAACCGTCTTCAGACCAGGATGTGTTAAAGAACTATAGTCCGGTCAGCAACATCCCACTGCTGTCCAAGGTTATAGAGAAGGTTGTTGCAAGGCGGCTAGATGAACATCTTGACTCCCAGGACATGCAGGAATGGTTTCAATCTGCCTCCAGGAAAAACCATTCCACCAAGACAGCTTTAGTACGAGTCACCAATGATATCAAGCTGTCTCTAGACAATAAAAAAGGTACATTACTTGTGTTGTTGCATTCGACACCATAGATCATCGGATCCTGCTCTACAGATCACGCAGACGGTTTGGTGTTCAACGCACTGCCTCTAAATGGATGACTTCGTATTTAGATGGTCACACGCAACGCATCATCATAGGTCAGGCTTCCTCTTTATCCAAGCCACTGAATACGGGAGTGCCACCAGGTCCAATGCTTGGACCAATTTTGTTTCCCCTCTACGAGCAGCCTACAGGAGAGATCATCAGGAAACATGGATTAACATTTCATCACTATGCTGATGACTTCCAGATCCTCATCACCTTCGATCTCAACATAGACTCCCTTTTAGATGCCATACGACGTCTAGAGGGATGCATCGCGGAAATAAAAACATAGATGACAGCCAACTATTTGAAAGTCAACGATGACAAGTCCGAGCTCATGCCGGTTGTGTCCAGGTCTGCTGCGCATTTGCTGGAGGGACTCAGCATCAGTATTGGTGAGGTTCTCTACTGTAAAAAATGTGAGGAATTTGGGTGCTTATCTGGAATGTCATTTGGTCATGTCCCATAATGTAGCTATTCTGTTAAAATCGTGCTACTTCCACACGTACCATATTGGACAAATCCGGAAGTTCCTTCCCAGAAAGACTATTGAAAGAGTTGTGAACGCAATGATAAATTCGTGTATAGACTATTGTAATGCCCTGCTTTATGGCACTTACGGTAAAAACCTGGTGAAATTACAGCGCCTCCAGAACGTTGCTACTAAGATTATCGTAGGCGGATCAAAGTATGAACATGTGACACCAATTTTACGAGAGTTACACTGGCTACCTGTTGAGTCTCGCATCCATATTAAGATCATGGTGTTAGTGCACAGGGCAGTTAATGACACTGGATCCGTCTATCTGCAGGCACTTGTCAACTTGTATAGACCTGAGAGGTCATTGCGCTCTCAACCTGACAGGCTTTCAGTCTGACAGGCTGCTTACTAGAACAAGAACGAGATCAAGAGCTGGAGATGCGACATTTGTATCAGCAGCAGCTGATCTGTGGAATACCTTGCCTCTGAACCTTAGGTTGATAAAGGAAATTGGCAGTTTTAGGACTGCTTTAAAGACACACTATTTCACCAAGCACTACGGTGACTGATGTCACCACTAGACTATTCCGCTATCACAAAGTGGAAGTCATTATGTACAGCGCCTTGATTAGTTTTTTCTAGAGGGGTCGTTATATAAGTGTAAATTTAAAAGAGAACATGCAAATTAAAATATAACATATTGTAATTAACACAGATACGAAAATGATTAAATAATGATTGTAGTGATTGAAGATTCAATCACGAAACAGCGACATTTAATAAACTCAAGCATAACAATTCATGCTGGATCACAAAAGGAATAATTAAATGCATAAAATGTAGAGATAATTTATGCGTAACACCTACAAAACTGATTCTGATTCTTAAAAGTGTGTGACTTGCAAAATTAGTTTATAACATATAATACAATGTCAAATCGTAACATTCGTATGGCCAAAAAACTGTTTTATTGTTCTCTCTTTGAAAAACATAAAAATGATATTAAAAAACTTGAGTAAATATTAAAGAAGTATTAGCAAAGAAGGGAGCAACTAAAGGATATCTGGACATTTTCATTATGAAAGGTGAACAAGCGAACAATAAAGCTAAAATTCCATTGGAGTTCAAAAATTATTTTTAACAGATCGGACTTAATTTAGCACAAAAAAACATATTTTAAAGAACATGTGAAGAACAAAACTAATTTTACCTTTCATTTGAATAAATAGATGACAGCATTTCATTAAGCCGTAGCAGGACAAAAATTTAAAAATAGTGTAGGTCATGGTGGTGTTTCTACTAATATTTAGAAGTAAATTTGTCCTGTTGGAAAAAACCCCATTGACTGTTATAATTAATCATTTTTTTAAAACAGGTTTATTTCAAGGAAGTCTAAAAGTTGCTAATATAATCTCGTTGATTAAGAAACGACACCCTTCACTTATTGAAAATTACGACCTATTTCCCTTCCTCCAACTATATCTGAAGTGTTTGCGAAAGTAATACACAATCAACTCATGTTTTGTTTCAGTCAAGGAGAAAGAACAAAATTTGATAGATTCGAAGATCCGAGTGTACGAGGCGCGCATCGCTGAGGACATTCGGATCTACGAATCTACTGTAATTGAGTTCTTTCTTCGACTTGAAAAAAAACAAAAATAGGTGCATGTGTTTTAAGATTTGATATAGAAAATCTCATTTTGCATAGCCAGCACGGCTCAGTCATAAAATATTAGGGTGCAGTGTGATGGTAAGACTTGTATATTATGACCGACCTGGCCAGTATAAGAACAGTAGATTCGTAGATCCGAATCTACTGTTCTAACAATAGACGGACGTCATTGGTGTATTTTAAAACATACAGAATCATGTGTAAGTACATGATTCACTTTATGGGACTTCAAGCAACTCTAACTGTACTGTTTAATACTATGTTAGAATTATTGTTGGTTACCTAACAAAATTTCCACCTTTGTGTTAGTAATGATCATTTAGGCCTCCAGGTGGTGTCCCCTTTCAGACTGGGGCTGACTTGAAAGGTTCTGTATATATCTGACGTTAACCCCCTCTGATTTTTCATACGTTTGCATTATAAAAAATGTTTTTATACTACATGAAAAATAATGGGAGAATGAATTTCTCAAACAATTGAAGTTCCAGGAGTCGGTTTACACCTTTAATTTGTAGTCTAGTCCAGTGTCTTATCAGGATTTGTTCTCCGCCAGCCTTGACCTTGTACTTCTAGGTACACGTGTGACTGAGTATTTTTTTTTATATTATCACTCATTCACTTTTCACACTTTTTGAAACTACTTGCTTTTTTATAGTCTAGATCATAGGTCTATTAGACCGTTTCTAGGCTACTAGTATCGGGCCTGGACTAGTCTAGAGTAGACCTGGTTATTTGCTTTGTATGTTGGTTATCAATATTAATCTAATAATAGTATTATGGCTATTTCAGTACCCTATTTATTGACAATTTGAATGTGTGCCGAGGGCGAGACTTGTGGGGACAGCGTCTCATTCTCTCTCTGTTGGCAATACCATTCGGGTTTCCGGAACTCCCCAAGCCGTCTCCCCCACGCCAAGCTTCTGCCGCCAAATCTCGATCGCACACGCAATTAACTCAGGTGCCGTGGAAGACAAACGTGTGGTCTGATCCCCCTCCCCCCCACTTGACCACCCCTCTATATCCGCCACTGCCCACATGGTAAAAATGACATTGGTAATAATACTAGATGGTAAGTAACAGATGCTTAACATGCTACATCGGGAAATTTGCTTTTTTTACCATTGATATTTTTATTAGTTGGGATTATTACCGATGACATTTTACCACTCGCATATTTAACTTTTTCGCGAATTCCAATTTTACCATGTTGCATTTTTACCAAACAAATGATCTTTTACCTGTAGCAATCCTACCTATAAAATCTAGACGCAAAATTGACATATTTGCCATTAAAATTAATTGGAAATTATTAAAACAATCAAGGCGGTGATTCACAGCAAATAAACAGAAATACGAAATCAGCCACTGTATGAATATATCTAAGTAGCAATAAATAAGCAATCAATTGCATTTTAGAGTCCAGTGTTAAAATCCATAACCTACATACTACACAGCACAAGTCTTGTCTATGGAGAAACAACCAGTTGTACGCTGAGATTAGGGAAAACACTTTTTCATTATCCGGTAGGGGGGGAGGGTGAAGATATAAAATATGTGTGGAATAGCCTTACTGTACCTGTATCTGTATCTGTAGCATAATCAGCAAACCTCCTTTAAGGAGTATCACGCTGATGAATTGTAAGGGGGATAAATGATTAAAGATTTAATCTCTAAAATGTTTTAATTGTTTTTTGAAGGCTTCGATGGTGCAGCATTCTGCTATCTCAGAGGGTAGCTGATTCCACAAAGGTATGGTCTTCACAAAGAAAGAGTTCTTGTATGCTGACGTGCTTGCCTTGATGGTCTTGTATTTTAGTTTGTGGTTGGACCGAGTTCGAGGATCTGCTGGAGTCAGAATGTCTGATGTTGGTACTTCCATCAATTTATGGATGGTTCTGAAGAGGGTTATCAGTCTGATGTCACTACGCCGATCAGCAAGGCTGTGCTAACCGAGTTCTGCTACTTACAGCCGGGTTTAAGTGCTGTTCCTTAGAAGTGCGGATTGCCAGCATGCGTCATACTCTGAAAACAAAACATTCTAAGCTAATAAATATGCACCATATAATGACAAAAAAGGTATGATAATGCTACTGTCCATCAGATAATATTCGAGAGGTTTTAATGTTCACGAGGTAGACAAAAATTTCTAAAAATTAGAAATCATGGAAAATGCTACCGCCCCTATATAAATACAAGCTTATCCCTTACAACGCTGAAGTATTTATATTTAAACCACGGAGACCAAAGTGTTTTGTTCAATTTGAAATCATTATAAATGTCTTAGTCAGCTTTTTCCGATTTATTTGAATACCTTTGTTATGGGTCTACGGCAATTAAAAATAGTTTTAATCTTTCATTGCGGGGATCATCTATATACGTCAGAATCTGAAGTCTACAGACGTCAGATTCTGAGGTATAAAGACGATCCCCGCGCTGAACTCACTGGTTCCTAGTGGCGATGGGATGAATGATTAAAAATAATTTTCGGCTGAATTTTACTTAGGTTTCTTAGTACAAAGCAAAGATATACATCTTACCAAAAAAATCTAGACGGGGTACCATTGACAGGATGATCAGAAAACGGGAAATTGTGTAAATTGTTCCGCTATTACCGAAAATTATATTTTATATGATATTTCGGCCAATATCGCACATATAAGGTGCATCCAAATTTTGACGGTTTGCTGAGAAGTCAATGATTGGTGTACATTAAAGTTTAATATGCTGAGGTGGCTGGGTGGGTGGTACATCATCAGTTTTGACTTAACTGAATGGTAAAAAGCGAACAGTTGGAGTATGTAATACTGGACCGGTAAACTATTTTCAGGCCTTTGGATTTATGTGTGTAGTTCACTGGATGAACCGGGGCGGATCCAGGATTTGAAAAAGGAGGGGCGCAGGGGGTTCGGGGGCTCACCCCCAAGATTTTTCGACCAATTTAGGGGACTTTTTAAAGAATATGGCGCAAAAAGGGGTGGGCGTGCGCCCCCTGCACCCCCTTCTGGATCCGCGCCTGATGAAAGTCACTGGGAAATCACATTACTACTGGCTACTGGTACTGCAGATATATAGTAGACTATGACGGTGACAGTAAGGAGATGTAGTCTGTATCATTGTGTTTGCTGGTGCGTGTGTGCGCTCCATAACTTGCGTGTTGCTGCCATTTCTACAGAGTAATACATACATGGTGAGACGAGCGATACCGTTTCATGGTTAGTGCAGTCCTTGTTCCAGTTCACCACAGCCTCACTTTTCCCGGTCATCGGGCCAGTGCTGTTGGTGTCGCCCATAATGAGCACTCCATCACGTTACTCTCTGCTTTACTAAATAACTTTACTTAAACATATAAATTTGTCTGCTCATGACAATAGCCGGACATGCGAGAGAGACGTGCGAGAGAGCTTTCTTTTGTGCCATCCATCGGTGAACCAATAATCTAGATACCTTGAAGAAGAGGTGATGTTTCGACCTTTATAATCCTTTGCACAGTTTGGGCCGAAAACACAGTGGACCAACCACCCACCCCACCCGGAGCTCTGTACGAATCTCAATGGGGTGTGAACCTAACCTTACAGTGATAAACTAAACGAGTTCTTCCTTGGGTAAATGCCATTGTTTTTTGTGAGAAATTCTTAATTTCCACAATCTGGGAGCAATGGTGGTCTACGACGATGGCCCAACATTAGTCAAATATTGTGTGTGATGATGTTTTAAAAGTCGTAGCAGCTTATTTGTTGCTTGTCATGTAGTTGCTTGATTTGTGTTCACTTACTGTAATATTATGTGAGAAGGAAGAAGTATAGCCTACATATGTGCGTAATGTAAAATAATTATTGGCAGTGCAGGTGTGGCAGGAACTATGCCTGGTATAAAATACATAATGGAGACAATTTTGTGCATTAACACAGGCTATGATGTAATTTTAATAACAACCAGGGTATATGTCATATTTTTGTTTCATATCATTACATACATCTATTATTTATATAGGTAGGCCTATACTGAAATATTCAATTATGAGATTCACTTCCGTTAACTCTTTCAGTGCGGGGACCGTCTTTATACGTCAGATTCTGACGTATATTAGACATCAGATTATGACGATCCCCGCACTGAAAAAAAAAATCATTTCTAATGGCCGTCGACCCATAACATAGGTATTCAAATGAGCCAGAAACAGCTAACTAAGACCTTGATGATAGTTTCATAGTTAGGATCCATGATTCAAACCAAAATAAGTCAGCGTTGCACAAATAGCTGCCTATTCCTTGTAACTAACCGTAGAAGCTGCGGGATTCACAGTCTCACTGGGGTCATAAGGGTCACTGGGGGAGCTGGGGTCAAGGACAAACTGATCCCTCTTCAAGTACATTCCCATCAGTCTGCGATGCTTCACCAGGGCAGGTCCCCAGCTCTTACTGGGCTTTACCAGTCTTAAGAACGACCAAGGCGACTGAAACAACACATATGTAATTCTATACACTTAACCAGACGATTTATATATTTTTTATGTGAAAACACTTGATTCATGAAATTCAGATTTTAAAAGCCTTTTGATGTTATTTATTTATCTCTATTTATGAGATTCTATACACTTTAACATACAATTTTTGTTCAAGTGAAACACTTACAATTAGGATTTGAAACCCCCTATTTAAGTTTTTAGAGTGTTATGAGAGTGGTATTGTTATGTATACAAAGCGTGGGAAATACATTACAACCAAAACACTGTCGACACAAAAAAGTAGGCTAATGTATACTATTATTGTCATTATCTTACCGCATTTTTCCGACAGATTCGGAAGTTTTCTTTTAGAAGCATAATTATAGCTGGAAGGAAGACAGCGACCACCACCGCCAGAGTGACAAGCCATCCTAAAGCGATAGCCCAGTCTGGATAAACATAAGTTCCCAAGCGAAAGTGCTCAGTGTCAATCATTATCAATATGATGAAGACCTGCAACAAAAATATGACGACACTTATATCAGACATACATATTTTTACATATTTTAGATTCATTTCAATTTTGTTTTTCAAGAAAATAATAATGATATATATTACATATAATGGTGAGTGAGAGATTATTATTTATTGGATATGAAAGGGTGTATATGAGTAGTATACCCAGGGTCAGTCCAATGGAGAAAAAAGTGAAATGTTGAAGATGGGATGTCAATCAATGATGTAACAAATCAATATGGCCGCAATTGATTATGATGTCAATCAATGATGTAACAATCGATATGGCTGCAATTGATTATGATGTCAATCAATGATGTAACAAATCAATATGGCCGCAATTTATTATGATGTCAATCAATGATGTAACAAATCGATATGGCCGCAATTGTTTATGATGTCAATCAATGACGTTACAAATCAACATGGCCGCAACTGATTATGATGTCAATCAATGATGTAACAAATCTATATGGTCGCAATTTATTATGATGTCAATCAATGATGTAACAAATCGATATGGCCGCAATTGAATATGATGTCAATCAATGATGTTACAAATCAATATGGCCGCAATTGATTATGATGTCAATCAATGACGTTACAAATCAACATGGCCGCAATTTATTATGATGTCAATCAATGATGTAACAAATCGATATGGCCGCAATTGATTATGATGTCAATCAATGATGTTACAAATCAATATGGCCGCAATTGATTATGATGTCAATCAATGACGTTACAAATCAACATGGCCGCAATTGATTATGATGTCAATCAATGATGTAACAATCGATATGGCTGCAGTTGATTATGATGTCAATCAATGATGTAACAAATCAATATGGCCGCAATTTATTATGATGTCAATCAATGATGTAACAAATCGATATGGCCGCAATTGATTATGATGTCAATCAATAATGTAACAAATCAATAAGGCCGCAATTGAATATGATGTCAATCAATGATGTTACAAATCAATATGGCCGCAATTGATTATGATGTCAATCAATGATGCTACAAATCAAAATGGCCGCAATTGATTATGACGTGATAATTCAAGGTGGCTGACATTTATTATGACGTAGCAAATCAAGATGCCCCAGCCCATTGATTATGACGTAACAATATATGTAGATGTATCCCAAGTATGCTATATTGTAATTCTCAGTATAATATTGCTGATACAAATAATGGAGGGTGTGCATTCACTTCCCAGCAAACGTTGGTTTATTGTTGGGCCAACGTCGTATGCGCTGGGCCAACAGTAAACCAACGTTGGGCCAACGTTTCACGTTTGCTGGGTTTCGCTATTACAGTGTAGTAGTAGTACTAGTAGTATTAGTAGAGCAATGCTTAACCCTTGTGCTGCTAAATTGCTTCAATTGTATTTTTCGTCATTTGAAGCTGGAATTGATAACGCAATTTCCAGCTCCAAATGGCGAAAAATTTGACTATTTATGAAAAATAATATTTTGATTAACTGAGAAATGCATCTATCACAAACTATTTTATGGATTTCAGTGTCATTTTATTTTCTCTGAAACTTACTCGAAACCGGATATATACGACTCCAGCAGCACAACGGTTAACGTCACTTTCCGGCACTAATGGTCATCTAAGTGACTTTGTAATACGTGGCTATTACAGTGAAAATACATTACCAACAGGCCAGCAGGTGTGATGAAATAGAGACAGACGCCCCACAGCGGGTATACAGCCTCCCATGGTATACACCAGCATACTTTATCACCCACCATACAACGTACATCTTCCTTGAACCGCAGGAAACCTACACAGATGTGGACATTTTTACACTATAACAATAATGACTTATTCGAAGTACAAACAAACATGCATATCATAAGGACAGGAAATATATACATCCAAAAGAGTATTATAAACTTTCCGAATTAACATGATTAAGTCATATTTAGTGCATTAATGGCAACACAAATAATTTAATATGGTGCAAAGTGAAACATTACGTTTTTTTTATTATAGATAAAAATTATGTATTTCTTTCCAATGAACCCTTTTCAATAACAACACGCCACACAGTGACCAAAGCTGAACTATTTAGTTGGGACTACTGTTTAATGCGAGAAATCGTGCAAAGAGTGTATACTTCTTTCAGAAACGAGGCTGTGGAGCCTACATGTGAGTCTACTGAGAGGGTTGAGCTCACCGTAAACGTAGGCCACACACATGCATTCAAGAAAACCTATGATCATCACGTTCCAGCCAGCAGCACTATTATCAAGTAAGTGCAACAAGTATACTCCACCCTGCAAAAAACGTAATAAACATCCACGGTCAGAACATCAGCCATGACCATGTGAGACATCACATTGGGTTACACTGATCTCATTCACGGTCAGAACATCAGCCATAGAGCTAGCGCCATATGAGACATTACATTGGGTTACACTGATCTCATTCACGGTCAGAACATCAGCCATAGAGCTAGCGCCATGTGAGACATTACATTGGGTTACACTGATCTCATCCACGGTCAGAACATCAGCCATCGAGCTAGCGCCATATGAGACATTACATTGGGTTACACTGATCTCATCCACGGTCAGAACATCAGCCATAGAGCTAGCGCCATGTGAGACATTACATTGAGTTACACTGATCTCATTCACGGTCAGAACATCAGCCATAGAGCTAGCGCCATGTGAGACATTACATTGGGTTACACTGATCGCATTCACGGTCAGAACATCAGCCATAGAGCTAGCGCCATGTGAGACATTACATTGGGTTACACTGATCGCATTCACGGTCAGAACATCAGCCATAGAGCTAGCGCCATATGAGACATTACATTGGGTTACACCGATCTCATCCACGGTCAGAACATCAGCCATAGAGCTAGCACCATGTGAGACATTACATTGGGTTACACTGACATTCACGGTCAGAACATCAGCCATAGAGCTAGCGCCATGTGAGACATTACATTGGGTTACACTGACATTCACGGTCAGAACATCAGCCATAGAGCTAGCGCCATGTGAGACATTACATTGGGTTACACTGACATTCACGGTCAGAACATCAGCCATAGAGCTAGCGCCATGTGAGACATTACATTGGGTTACACTGATCTCATTCAAGCCATTAACCCTTAAACCGCTAAATTATTTAAATCTGAAATTTCACCCACTTGAAGTTGTGTCTCGCTGACGCGATCCACAACTTTAAGTGAGTGAAAATTATTCAGATTTGACAAAAGGAGGTCAACTGTTTTCAAATATTGCTGATTGATGTCACATTTTATCTTGAACATGTTTAAAAGGTGATACTTAAAGTGCTGATAAAAAATTAAAACCCGAATATATGCGGCACCGGCTGTTAAAGGGTTAACTGTTGTATTTAACACACTTTCTGGATAATGGCAACATGCCAACCCGGTGTCACATGGCAGCATGGTTCACTGAGCCAGACACGTTTGGAGGAGAAAATAAGGAAAATGGCCGTTATTGTTTTTGTGGTAAGAGATTTGCCATTGACCTGGTTTTCTGCAGTCCAAAGGTAAAACGCATTATGCTGTCTGCTTACATTACAAGTGAGTGAGTGAGTGAGTGAGAGAGTTAGTGGGTGGGTGGGTGGTTGGGTGGGTGAGTTGGTGAGTGAGTGAGTGAGTGAATTGGTGTGTGAGTGAGTGAGTGAGTGAGTGAGTGAGTGAGTGAGTGAGTGAGTGAGTGAGTGAGTGAGTGAGTGAGTGAGTGAGTGAGTGAGTGAGTGAGTGAGTGAGTGAGTGAGTGAGTGAGTGAGTGAGTGAGTGAGTGAGTGAGTGAGTGAGTGAGTGAGTGAGTGAGTGAACCTTCCAGGATTTAAACACAGTACCTCTGAGTTCCGAGTCACACCCAGACCGTATGAGCCATTAGGGCTGTCCTACTTCACCAGTAAGTAGATACTGGCTTTGTAGAGCAGTAATAAACCTGCACGTTTTCATTTTTAATTAGCACATTAACTACCACATTTTTAACATGTTATAGATAAAAAGTAACATCAATCAGCAATATTTGACAACAGTCGACCTCCATTTTGTCAAATCCGAATAATTTTCACCCACTTGAAGTTGTGGATCGCGTCTGCGAGACACAACTTCAAGTGGGTGAAGATTCAGATTAAATAATTTGGCGGTTAAAGGGTAACCGTTATGCTACCGGGAACGAATATACCCGTTTTCAAGCAAATTTGACACCAATAATTTCAACTCGAATTGCTAAAATGTTTTGTGATAGATGCTTAGTTAATCTATTAATTACATTTTGAAGATGTATATTTGTTTTTAAAAATAACTATTTTTCGTCATTTGGAGCTGGAAATTGCGTTAGCAATTCCAGCTTCAAATGAATGAGAAATAGTCTGAAAAAAAATCTGCAGTAGAAGGGTTAACACATCACCAATTATTCAAGTCAGATTTTTTTAGACAGGGTCAGGTGATGAACACTGCTCAAGGACTGTATACCACAGCGGAAGCCCACAAAAACAAAATGCCGGCATTGTTATATCTGCTTCTGTTATATAAAAAGGTGCTTTAGGGCTATGTAGGTAAGCTCTCTGCCTTAGGTACCTGATATTATTCCTTACCTCTGTAGAGAGAGGAAGACCAAGCAGGAAGAAGACGGACCCACATGTTATAACCACCATCCATTTCAACTTAAATAAACGTCTTGGCAACTGATCCATGATAGCAGTGATCACAGTCTCAACCAAACCCAGCTGTTTGAATGTAAAAACGTATATATATGAAAGCGATCCATTTGGCCATATTTTGGAAAGGTTTATACATTTACTTAATATTTAAAATTATTACACATACGGTACATAAAGAGTGGGTAACAACTTTTTGTTTTTGTCAATTTGAATTTTCTGAATTATTTTTTTAAATGTAAAACTCACGTAACCCTACGAATACAGCTGGTGTTATGATCTCCGGGTAAATCAATAATGCACAAAGTAAATATTGTACACTCTACATCTATGACATGAAAACCTGAACAGGATAAGTGCAAGAATTTCAGGAGAATTTTTGTAACTATACGAATGTGCTTTCATGTTCTAGTAAACTGATACTACTCCAGTTCAGCAAAGAAGCTTATCGTGCAGTTGTTTTTCAATATGTGTGCTGGATCGATGTATAATATGGACAAGGTAACCTATCGGAAAACCAATGCCATAAAATTTTAACAATTTCTACAAATTTTAAAGAAAGAAATTACAGTTGTGAAATTTCATGAAATACAAGGGCTTTACAACCTTGTGCAACAGAACAGAATACCACTATGCTGTGTACATGACATACAGATTGTAGTGGTTAATATAGATATTTTAAAAAGTTAGAACTGCTCGAACTTTTTTATATATCCTACACATTATCGCACGATGTAGGTGTGGAGTATTCAGGAGTTATTTGATGATGCATTAGCATGTCAACAGGTTCGATACCATGTCGATAAATACTATCGCATTAAAATCTTTACTGGGTATAAATCTTTATACGACAAACTGACTTCCGGCGTATATATATTTTCACCTAAGTGTAAATATTAACCTGCTCTTTATGGTTAAATTTTACTTTTATTTTTCATATTATCAGCTTATTTAATTTAGCCTTGCCCGAATGTTCAGTAAGTTTAATTAGATCACAAGGAATGTTACAGTAATTGACAAATATTTAAAATCTATATTTGAGAGTCTGTAGATCGATACGAACTTTTTTGTGTGTGTAGACCCCCTGTGTACTGATGACAATATGTTAAAGTGTATTGTACAAAGTGTAGGTATACAATGTGACCAGGTTGTAGCACATACGCATCCGGTCAATCTCCCTTATAGAAGGAGGTGGATTGTATGTGTTTTTTCTTTTGTAGAAGGCTTTGTATACAAATATTCGCCATCTTGAAAACGTACACTGGTTGATAGTGTTCAGTTGAATGGTAATTCTGAGGTAAGTTACATTTTAAAAGTATTATTAAGAACACAATTTAATGCTTATAAAAATAACATTTATTTCTAAGACAAAAACATTCCATAATATATCTGAAATGTAGGATATTGTGCACGATCATTATTATAGCTAGATACTGAGTCTAGCAAAGTCAATATTGCTCCTCTGATGCAATATAAATACACAGTATGATCTATTGTGAATGAAATGCTTCGTTTCTTGTCCATAATCCCGTTTTTCTTATTGTGTGCGTGCATGTACTGAAATGGTGTATGTACCACAACATGGCCACATTGTATACCTACATATAGCCGGTTAATACATACACCCGGTGAAAATATTTATACGTTTGCGTATGAAGATCTACACCCGGTAAAGTTATCAATGCGATAGTATTTATTCACATGGTATCGAGCTTGGTCAAGACAACAATAGGCAGACGATACAGCTTCAGTATCAAAGAGAGTAAGTAGTAATATATCATAGTAAATATATAAGCAGTGGTATATATTTTTGGTGATCAGGAGACCTCCACTAAGACCCAGCAATGGTCGCAAGCGTGGAGGCCACCTACATTACATTACATTGTCACCTAAGTACTAAGGCAACAGACAGGGAGTTATCATCAGACAATATAAACAATATTATGAATAGAAAAACTTATAATAGTAGGCCTAAGTATCATGAAAGTTTATTATAATAAAATGACTAATACATTTAAGAATTCAGTTGCAATAAATACTAGAACTTAAAGGATAAATTAAACCCGTCAAAAATTAACACTCCGTCAGACTGTAAGGTATAGGCAATATGATAATTAAAAAGTCAGAAACTTTGCAAACTGTGAGTAAAAAACTTTTCCTTTACATTTGTTGGGCAGTTATTGATTGCATCGGGTATATTATATAATAAGCACTGTATAGCAAATTCATGTTTTATACGACATTTATATAGATCTTGATTTCTTGTATTATATTTATGTTCACTTGTTCTAATCTGTAGATTCTAAAAGAATGTGGGCAAAGTGTTTTTTAAGTATTTGTAGTATAATTTAAATTGTTGTATTTTAAAAACATCCTCTGCTTTTAAAATATGTAAGTTTTCAAATTGTGGATCTGTATGGGCAAACATTTTGTTTTTTGTTATAATTCGAATACATTTCTTTTGCAAGTTAGTTAGTTTGGATGGCTGGTGTCCCCAAACTATGAGCGAATAATTTATGTGTGGTAATAACAGTGAGTTGTAAAGCGTGATTAAAATATTTAAGGGTATATAATTTTTCAATCTTGTCAGGACGCCGATGATGCGTGATATTTCCAGGACAATGTGGTCTATGTGATCATTCCATTTCAATTGCTTATTAATATTTAAACCTAAGAAATTAAAGTTTTCGACGAAATTAATAACGTTATTGTCCATTTGTATTAATAGTATAGGTGTTTGTTTTCTTGCTGAACGAAAAACAATAAATTTGGATTTAGATATATTTAGAGAAAATTTGTTTACTATAAACCATATTGAGAGTTTTGCTAGTTCTGCATTGATAATATCTGTATTAAAAATATTCTTCTTCGTTATTAGAGTCGTGGTGTCGTATACAAAAAGGATGAAATGAAAGAGATTGGAAGATTTTTGTAAATCATTTATATAAATTAAGAATAGTAAAAGCCCAAAAATTGAACCTTAAGTACGCCAGTAGTTATTTTTAAGAAATTTGAGTCAGTATTATCATAATGTACATATTGTTGTCTATTTTGTTAAACAACATTTTAATAAATTTCATATGTTTTCATAAAGTCCATAGCATTTTAATTTGTTAGTAATATATCATGATCTATGGTGTCGAAGGCTTTGGATAAAACAATGAATATAGCTAGAGGTACCCCGCCTTTATCCATTTTAGATAACAACCTGTTTACTACTTCTAGAGAGGCCAATTCCGTGGAATGACCCTTAATAAATTTGAATCTTTAAAATATTTCTATAGTTGTTGATAAATTACTTTTTCAAAAAGTTTGGATATTTATGGTAATAGAGAAATGGTCCTGTAATTCGAAAATATAGATTTATCTCCCTTTTTGAATAATGGTATGACTTTTGCTATGTTTAGTTTGTCAGGGAATATACCCGTTGTTAGCATTTGGTTCACAATGAGTGTTATTGGTTTAACTAGGTTTAGTTCAATAGATTTAAGTAAGGTGTTTGATAAACCATCATATTCTCTACTATTTTTGCTCTCTAAATCGTCTATCAGTTTGCTAACAAAATCTTCTCCTATGAGTTGAAAGGTAAAATTGTTATCATTTTGATTTAATAAATAGTTTTTAAAATTATTTCTAGACGGGACGCATATTTCTTTTGTCAGTTTTGGTCCGATATTTGTAAAGAAAAAGTTGAATTTATTCGCACTACTAGTTGTATCTGTAACTAAGGTATTGCCAATTTTGGAAAAAACTCGGGGAAATTTACTTTTTTTCTTTTCTTGCATAACATTTTATTTATAGCTGAACAGCTTTTTCTAAGGTTACCTTTTGCCTTTTGAAAATTTGTAGTGTAATAATTATTTTATTGCCAATCTAATCGATTTTTTTTGTATGATATTATAATTTCGTAAATTTGTTTCTATTGTATTGTAATGAGGACATTCATGTGGTGTTCTCCTAAGGGCCAAGTGTATTTTATTTTTTAATTTGATTGACTTGATTGACTGTCTACCTGAAATCAGTGTCTTATGTTAGCTCACCATGGTTCCCAATCCCGCTGCTAACAACAGAAGGAAGAACAAGATACACCATAGAGGTGATAGAGACATCCTCACAGCAGCGGCTGGAAAAACAACAAAGGCCAGATCCAAACCTGAAATAAACAAAATGTAGCTAAAAATAACATCTATTTAGAAGATGAGGTAAACCTAAATACACCAGACAAACTTTATAAACAGATATAATATTCTTTTCTGTCATAAAACCTATATATTATTGTAATATTAATAATTTTAAAGTTCCCCTTCTATTTGTGTTTTCTATCTATATACGTCAGAAAATCATCATCTACCATGAAGTGTTTAGTGGTATTTTGTCAACCGCTGAAATACTCTGGAATTTACAATGGAGACAATTTTTTTCAGTTTTATATGGCTCGGTTAGCTCGTTCTGCTGATTTGTTTGAATACATATGTTATGAGTCTACGGCAATTAGAAATATTTTGACTCCCTTACAGTGGGGGTCGACTTTAGACGGCATAAGATGACGTCTGCAGACGTTGGATTCTCACGTCAAAGGTTGATCCCCGCAATGTAAAGGTTAATGCCTAAGAACAGCATCGTTTACAATAAAGCAGATCATGGGCCTGTAAATCTATGTAATATAACTGGAAAACATCCATGAATCAATGTTTTGTCAATTCAGTCATCCCCAGACTCAATGCATGAACACCTCTGGAAGTCGTGGTAAAAAATGTTCTAATATTCTTTTAACTTCACCAAAAACAATAATTAAATTTGAACTTATCATTCATGTTTGAGATGTTAAATCCATTCTATTATAAATTAATAAAGTTTTACATTTGCGTAAAATGATCGAATTCAATACTGCAGTATGTAATGTTGGGAGCTAGATGGGTTGTGAAGAATATTAAAGGGACTGGCCCAGGCTAAAATCATCAAAAAATCGGTGATTTTATTTCGGGTTCTTAATATCACCATATGATGTGAACATGTACATAGACTAGAACTGCAATTTTTTATAATTTTTGTGCTGCGCATTCACCAGTTAGGCTAGATATAGAGACGAAATTCACGCATCTCCTATTTTTGACATGGTTGTCAATAATTAGAAATCAGGAATTTCGTCTCTATATCTAGCCTGACTGGTGAATACGCAGCACAAAAATTATAAAAATTAATAGTCCCTTTAGTCCCTTTAAGGTTAATTTACACTTAAAAAATAGCCAAACATGAATAATAATTTGATTACATTCCTTTCGCGAATTATTCTTATGTGTCTATCTGACTTCTTTATTATCATAATTTACTATTTAATTTCTGTTTTTTTTTATATATATACTCCAATTTACCATGAAAGTTTAAAAGTATATTCTAGATCAGCATCATTTACAATACATTAATATATCTTGTGCATATTTCTGTAAAATCCATACCATAAAACATCGATAGCTGGTGGACGATAATAGGTGAATAAAATGACAACTGGTTTAAAAAATCAACTAAATCAGTCAGCTAGAAATATCGCCATTTTAAAAACTAACACGTCATTTTAATATGGATGATGTTTAACACACCTTTTTTATCCAAATTTTATAAAGATGATGAAAGTGTTTTATCTAGCTCCCAACATTATGACATTATACATTCATATTATATTCATATAATATTAAATCCAATTATTTTGCACGAATACATAGCTTTAAAAACCTCTTGTCACATATACATGATAGCAAATCATTCTTATTTTCGTTTTGCTTTGGCCAAAATTCATATTTCAAGGTCAAATTAAAATAGCTTGATTTAAAAATAAATTTCCAAGTGCTTTATATCAAACAAAAACTCGAGGGAATTTAATACATCGTCCTCTTGGGATTAAAATGTCACCAGAGGAAAGCATTAGATAAGTCCCTTTAACCTCTAGGGGGTGTGATACGGCAGTTTGTCGGTCTCACCTGGTCTGGCGACATCATAGGTCACCGCTGTTCCCAACTCATGTGCCAAGAAACCAATGTACAAAAACACCACAAATCCGGCGAATATTGATGTCAGACAGTTCATGACACAGACGATCAAAGCATCCCTGCCATGTAAAATTATTACAGTATAAAACTTGGAAAAATAATTAAAATATTTCTAATGGCCGTCAGCCCATAGCATAGGTATTCAAATAAATGAGAAAGAGCTAACTAGGACAATTATTATGATTTCAAATTGAAAAAACCCTTTAGTCTCCATGGTTTAAACAAAAATAATTCAGCGATTTAAAGGTTAAGGAACGAAGAAATGAATGAATGAAGAAATGAATGAATGATTGATTAGCTGAGTGAGTGAATGTCGGCCCATCCATGGTGTGGAGCATGCTGTCACCAGCACCCCACCACGAGATTGTACCGATAGGGAGAGATTGCTCTGGTAAAAGAATGGGTGTGGATCAACACGTTGCACACTTGAAGAAGATTGCAGTGATCTTTCTCACAATGTTCCTGCAGGTCTACTCTTCTTAAAAATAATGCCTTTTAATTATTTTTTCACTTGAAATTTAATGGCTTTTTACTGACTAAAATAAACAAATTAATAAGTATGTAAACATTTCTGTCTTTTTTCAAATGCAGAATACCAGCTAGTCCTGGAAGCATACTGCCTGCACCTTCCGACAATGATGGCGACACTGACTTCAACACTAGCAGAAAACCAGTATACTTGTTGTTAGGACCAACTGGCTGACGAACATACATCGATTCCATATAATGGCTGATTTTCTCATTTTTAATGACTCATGTAATGACTAATAATCAAATTTATTGACTTTTTAATGACTAGGTACTTTTTTTCAATTTAACGACTTTTCATGACCTCGACCTGTGAGAACTTTGTCACAAAAAGCGACTTGAAAAGTTCCTCTTTTTATTCGAATGTGCGATGACAAGGTGGATAATTGCCTAGATCATTTGTTGTTTAAGATTCGATGGTAGCCTATTTTCCACATACTTTGAGGAAGAGTCACTATAGCCTCTGGAATCTGTGTAGAACTATTAATGAGTATTGTCCATTGCTAGGGTTATTGTATATTATTTGTAGCTCCCCTATGTAGATATAATTATTTAAAAAAAAACACCTGTTATTTGTCTATCTCACATTCATTTCTATATGGTGCTTTCAATAAATTCGTAGTTTATTATACTTGAAAGTCGCTTAGTATGAAAAATTGATTGATTGATTGATTGATTGATTGATTGAATAATTGATTGATTGATTGATTGATTGATTGATTGATTGATTGATTGATTGATTGATTGATTGATTGATTGATTGATTGATTGATTGATTGATTGATTGATTGATTGATTGATTGATTGATTGATTGATTGATTGATTGATTGATTGATTGATTGATTGATTGATTGATTGATTGATTGATTGATTGATTGATTGATTGATTGATAATCTTCACAAACCTGACACAGTCGTTGTGGAACCTGTTATAACTGGCCAGAGTGATAAGACCTCCCCATGAGGTCGATAACGAGAACAGGATCTGACCAGCGGCAGCTTTCCAAATAAAAGGATCCTTCAGGTGTTTCACCAGTGTTAGGCCCTTCCAGTCTAATCTTTGAGGATCATACAGATAGTAACTGATGCCATCTTTGCTTCCATCCAACATTAGACCACGAATGAGCAGAATGGTCAGTGCTATGTACGGGAACAAAGCTGTGAAATACACCACCTAGTGTGTAAAAAAACCAGGTGTATAATTAAAAAACTTTAAAAAACTTTAGCCATAGTATTGTCTTTTTCTCATTCGGGTCATTTGGCACGAAGGGATATGTCTATTGTGGTGCGCAGCTATATGTTGTGGCTACTACTTGGAGTACTGGGATGGTAGCTAGCGGTACTTTTTGCCTTCACCTGGGGCCTGTAATTGGAGATCTGCTTCGTCTGTCGCAAGAGAAGCTGCAGTCTCCACATGTTTGGCGAAAATATTCGGGCAGATAACCAGTAGTGTACCCTGGTTCCTCCATTCAACAGTGGTGCTAATGCAGCTCTCGCATCGGTGCAGGCACCATGTGGTGGGACCCTTAACTACTGACAATAGAGTGTGTCAAATTATAGGTCTTCCACATGGGATGAATTGAGTTGACCTCACCTATTGTTATTTTGGTGACTACCCAACGTGATGATTAGGGAGCTGTGTGAAAGGTCACTGTATTTCAACATTAAATTCGCCAGCGAAACCCAGGTCTCAGACTCCCTGAGAAAATATCGCGGGGCTTTCAATTGCTGTACTTAAATATTATCAATTTGATTATTTTGTATTACGTCGTCCAGAGATTCACCTTTCCATATGATTTAACTCCATTGATGAGACAGAGAACAACAATGATCCAGGCGAGAAGAAGGCAGAGGGCCAGTCTCCACTGCACAAGGCCCAAGTCTCCTATACCTTCTGATTCATGCATGTGCCAAACCTTACGCCTAAGTAAACAAAAAATATTAATGTATTCTGTTTCACGCTGTACGCCTGAATAAGGCCAATATGAATACAGATCGATAGATATTTATGTGGACGTCATTAAAATGAACAGTACATTATATTATACAGTGCATAGTATGGTAAAATAAAAAATGTTGTAAATATTTATACCATTATTAAATGCTTTGAAATATTTAAAAGAAATATGCTCTTTGTTGATTGATATCTGTTTCCCGAACCAAAACCAGAGATAAAATAGCTGTTATTACTACAAATACAGGTAGTAGCAAAAAAGACACTCTGGAAACCGTAGAAACCAATAGGATATAGCAAAGATGATATAACTAGAGTATAAGTAAAAATAGATAAATAGTATGTAGTAGAGCCTTTATGACATGTTTGAAAAATCATACATACACATATCCAAAAATAGATTAGTAAAGTATTATAAGCACTACAACGAAATATACATGCCTAAGATATATATGCAAGTAATAACTAAAATAACTATATATATTATTAGATTGGAAAATGATTTAAAGGAAAGTACTAAGAATGTAGAGCTCCTTGGGCTTTACCCTATATGTAAATCTAGGGCATATAGATTCACGTATAGGATAAAGTCCGAGGAGCTCTACATTCTTAGCTGTGAAAAAGGTGGAGGCCGAAGGCCGAGGCCTTTTTGAAAGCTAAGAATGTAGAGCTCCGAGGGGTTTAACTGACTTAAAACACCTCCCACCATGATGAGGATCTATCATAATCAACTGCTTGGTCACACCTGACTGATTATAAAACCATAGGCCTACCATGATAATTGGTCTGTACTTGGTCAACAATAACTATCTATTCCCGGCTTAGAATGTAATGGTCGGACAAAGAAAATAATGTAGTGGTGTGTTTTAATAGGGTATATAGCGCCCCAACTTGAATTTGAATGTCAAATACTGATATTTTGGAAATTTTAATCGATGTACACGCAATTTAGTGTTCACAAATGGGGGGTCAGGGGGCCATCCCACTGAAAATCTTAAAATTAGATTATCCTAACTTTCTCTTATTTGCATCAGAGAAGTTAAGATAATTCTTAACTTTTCTAATGACCCACTCTAGATCCACCACGCTGCTGTCAGTACTTACTCAAGGTAATCATCTGCTGCAGTCTGTACAGTGATGCCATTTTCCCAGGCGACCCATTTGTCCCAGATTCCATAAACTTTTCCCCCCGAGTTCTCAGGATTATAACACACCCCATTCTGTGCCTTGATATATCCCCTCGCAACACAGTCTGTGGCCGTGGTATAATTCAGGTAATCTTCACAATCTACAGAAAAATATGCCTATTATAACAGGGGCGGACCCCAGAATTAAGACGGGGGGGGGGGTACGATTGACGAAATATACATTTAGATGGCGATCAATGAGTTGTAGGCTTCTCAGATAGTATATGTGGGCTTAATTGGCACTCCACATTTATTAGGGTACTGCCATAGTAAATTTTAGTGTCAATTAGGCCTACAGATATTTTGGTATTTTGTATCCATGTTGGGGCAAGTTAATTTTGGTAAGGACGGGGGGGGGGGGGGTCAAGACCCCTGTTACTTACCACTGCTTTTTGCTTCAATTACTGCATTGATTAATTAATTAACACATCGTGTGAAATTTATTTCTGTTGTTATATGTAGACCATAATACTCACATGGACCGGCCCAATCTTCATGGCATTTCTCCCATGGGAGATTACTGGTGAACGATGCAAACAGATAGTATAGAGTCCAGGCTATTATCATGTTATAATAGATAGCCACAATGCCTGATAATACCACCATACCCAGGCCTAAACCTGTAAGCAAAACAAACAGATAACTAGAGGGGATTTGTGCAATTTCAAGTAACAATAATGTTTGCACTAAGTTTTGTAAGTCTTCTGGCAACCATTTTAAACTTTGTTGGGTTATTTTTATTATGACAGATTGATTGGAATTTTGCTTATGTTTTTTTTGGCAGCCATTTTGAATTGGAATTTTAGACTTCAGACTTTCAGAGATCAGAAGTCCCCACTAAGCTTTTGTACTTTCAAATATATATATATTTGTTTGTCAAATGGAATCGTATTCAGAGGGCCCAGTACACACATTGACTTATCTCTCTGTTGACTTAGTGTTGTATCACGGTTTGTGACGCTAGCCCAACATTAAAACAACATTGAAACGACATATTATGTTTGAATGGAATTGCAACTGTTATATTAATTGTCAAATATAGCATTTAAAAAACAAATCCTACTGTCAATACCAACACTCAATATTGGGCCACTGCCTGCGGGCTAGCCCAGCATTGAAACGTTTCTGAATAAATGTATTGTGATTATTATATGTAGGGGTGTTCATATCAAAGGGTGACGGTATGGAGTCGCCTATAAGGCCCCTGTTGACTGGTCAAGAATCTGATGAATGGGACTTCACCCGACATGTACATCATTGAACCGACATTGATCCACATAGTGATCTAGAAAATCCTGAATAAATCCGAACGAACAACTGTGAATTCTTAAAAAAAATCATAGCATAAAACTTAAACTTCAACATCTAATCATTGTGCCAAGGTTTGAAGTCGATCAGATAAAAACTCAAGGAGAAATAGCCCATTAAAATTTGACATTGATCCATATAGTGATCAAGAAAATCCTTCATAAATACAGGAGAACAAAACTGGAAATTCTTAAAAAAAAAGTCATAGCAATAAACCTCCATAGCCTAGGATCATTGTGCCTTGGTTAGAAGTCGATTGAATAGAAACTCTGGGGGAAATATCACTTTAAACTTAGGAACATAGAATAATAAAAGTGTTTCAAACAAAACTCAATATGTTTGGGCATATCTCAACCATAATTAAATCAAAGGGTTGAGAGAGGAGAGAGAGGAAGGCTTTGTACTGTTTATAAAACATTGTCTTATACTATACATTTATTTTTAATAACAAATGTTCAGATGGATGACTAACTATTTACTTTATATTATATTACCTTTGAATATTGGTGACATCTCCCAGCATTTGCTTGGTCCAGAACTTGTGAACTGACCGAGAGCAAGCTCCAAAAGGAAAATAGGAATTCCCAAAAACATCCATAATATGAAGTAGGGAATGAGGAACGCAACTACAAGTGATAAAAAAACAATTATATATATATGTCTGTGGATATTGCCCAACTTTTGATGTGTGGTACAGTCGATTCGCCCTTAAGCGAGCTCCAACTCGCTCCAGCCAACCCGCCCCATATATGTCAAATCTCTCCAACCAGCTTGCCCCACATTTATACCAAATCGACCCACATTGACAAGTTTTCAAAAAGACTATAGTCGTGATCAACAGCTATAGGATAATGTTTAAACATCATTAATATCATCTAATATCATTAATCAGTGTTTTTAAAGTATATTATAATTTTTTTAACAAATGAATTAGGTAACGTCATGAGTCGCTGAGTAAACATTGCGAGCGCAGAATGCAATGGAACGCATGCGCATCTGACGTCCACAGTCGTCACACTGTAAGGGTTAAACACAGTCAGTATATCTTTTGATATCGGGAATACATAGGGCCTAGTGCTCCTAATAAACATTATGATGTATTAATATATTATGACATTTAGATGCGTTATTATAATTTTAACCAGAAGTGGCGAGAGCACTCAATATGTAAAATAAGAAATAATGTTATCTAGCCAGCTTAGGCCTATATCAATGGTCATATAGTCACCTCTCGCATCATAATGCCGAAAATTGCTGAGTATCAATGTTGGCGTTATATCGAGGTAACTCTGTTATAAACGATGTAACTTATTAAGTACAGTATCAAAAATAAAAGAACGCTGTATATATAATCATATTTATAGTTTTGTCAGTAAAGATATCTCTGAAAAGCAACATGTTTTTTTCTCGGGTAGGTCATGTAATACCAAGCTGCTTGAAGTGTACCATAAGATAATTTTTAGATAAAGGTTTTCAAACTGATGTAATTTATTTAGATTTTAGTAAGGTCTTTGTCAGTGTACCACACTCATTACTTATCCATAGGTTGAAAAAAATGGATTTATGGGTGACCTACTGAATTGGTTAAAATCCTATTTAACAGGTAGAAGTAGTCATGGAGGGTGCTACATCTAGCTGGTTGTCTGTGACATTAGGACCAGGGCTCAATTTTAGGCCCACTTATATTTTTATTATATATTATTGATATGCCATATGTTGTTTCATTTTGCTCTATAAGTTTGTTTGTTGACGATGCAAAGTGTTTTCTTAAATAAGGTCTTTTAATGATTGTTATCTACTACAGCAGGACATTGAAAGTCTTTTAATGTGGAGTTATATCTGGGGAATGGATTTTAACATTGATAAATGCAATGTACTGTCCATCACCAGAAATAATTTGTCATTTATTTTTAATTATAAAATTTCAGACAAGCCCCTGGAACGAGTACAGCACATGCGAGATTTGGGAGTAATGATAAACACCAATCTCGCATGGGGCACACATTGTAGGGGATTGGTTAATAAAAGTAATAGAACGATAATAATAATATTAATAATAATAATAATAATAATAATAATAATGATAATAATAATAATAATATTAATAATAATAATAATAATAATAATAATAATGATAATAATAATAATAATAATGATAATAATAATAATAATAATAATAATAATAATAATAATAATAATAATAATAATAATAATGATAATAATAATAATAATAATGATAATAATAATAATAATAATAATAATAATAATAATAATAATAATAATAATAATAATAATAATAATAATAATAATAATAATAATAATAATAATAATAATAATAATAATAATAATAATAATAATAATGTTTATTACCTGAAACATACACATACATATTACATACATAATAGTATATAACAGAAAGTGAGGAGGGAAGCCGCACGGCTTATATTTCCTCTAATTATGTAAACATTTTGTTTGTGTGTGCAAGTGCAGTAATATCTTCAGAATGTGAGATACAAAAAAAAAAGAAACGATGCATTTTATTTCAGTATACAATGTATATCACTAACAGCCAAAAGGTACTGCCGTAAATTGAATTTATAATGGAGAAAATTAAATGAAATATTAATTTTGGATTTCATATTATTCCAAATCTTAACTCCCGAATATCGTACCGTTCTATAAACCATTTTTAATTTCCAATCGGTATATGTTGGTTTGAAGATGTTCGTGTAGGGTATGTATGTATTTGACTGTTTGTTGTGAACATAGACGAAAATAATTCGGGAAGCATATTGTTCTCAAATTTATCCATTTATACAAATATATGCACCTTCAGAATATATAATTTTGAAAGTGTTAGAATTTTCATATCTTTAAATAAATCTGAAGTGTGGGCAATATAAGATGAAAAGGTAATTATTCTTATGACTCTTTTTTTGTAGTCTAAATAGTGGTAATAAATATTTGTCAAATGTGTTGCCCCACACCTCTATACAATACGAGATGTAGGGCAACACAAATGAATTGTATAATGTTACAAGTGTTGATCTATTCAACAAAGTCCTAGCTTTGCAGATGATACCAACACTTTTAGAGAGTTTGCCTCTGATATATTTTATATGTTCTGACCAATTTAATTTAGTATCTATATATACACCAAGGAATTTAGTTGAATGTACTCTGTCAATTTGAATATTAATAATTTTAATGTCTTGATTTATTTCATTATATTTGTGTATGATTATGCGAGCATTTGGTTTTAATGCTTTTGTTAATGTCACGACCTCTCTGTACCGTACATTGGTACAGAGCAATTTAGAATATTGTTTAGTGTGTGGCCCCTAGTACGATTTCAGATACAACAATGCTATTGAGTCAATACAGAGAGCTGCTACTCGCTATATTCCTAATTATCCGGAAATTAAATACGAGCAACGATGCACCATGCTTCATTTGCATCCATTATCTTACAGACGGGGAATTACACATTTGTTTATGTTTATATAAAAATATAGAAGTTCCTTCAAGCTCATCTCTGAGATCTGGCAATGCGAGCCTTGTTCTTCGCATGAAAATTGTTAGAACAGGGTGTTTTAAGAAGTTTCTTTAACAGAATTGTCCCACTGTGGAGCGCCTTCCCGCGGCAATTGTGGGACGCCGATTCTATATATTGTTTTAGACGTAAGCTTGTAATGCATTATGACAACCTTGTTACAGATTTCGATACAGATAATGTATGTACCTGATCAGGGGCATGACGGTGTCACTCCTGTGTGTGTAATCGTGGTGTTCCACGTTGAAACGTTATCATTATTAATTTTATTACTTTTTTAACATAATTTCAATTTTATGAGCTTGTATAGGTAGGCCTATATTGCCTGTTCTCATCTAACCTGCCATATCATTTCATTTGTTTATGAACTCTGATGTATTCATATGTACACGTACTTTGTATGGCGAATAAATAAACAAATAAGTTAATAATTATTCAATAACTACAATGTACATCAATACATTTTGACATGTAAGCGTGTAACACCTTTGCTGCGTTAATTTACCTCCTCCATACGCGTAGCACAAATACGGAAATCTCCAGATATTGGACACATCCACACAATAACTGAGACAGGCTAACAAGAAATCCGGTCGCCAAGACCAGTTACCTCTCTTCTCATTCTCATCTTTGGAAAAATCTTGCTTAAAATCCCCCTCCTGAATGAACAGAAATACATAACAAAGTGTTGTTACAAGCATACAATATCCATCTGGTGCACATATTACATAGCATGCATACATCATCAGATCATGTACATTATCACTCTGTTGCGTATATTATTATTATTATTATGATGTTGCCACTCTGGCCTTCAATTTTCAAAGAAACAAAAATGTTTCTTTTCCGCTTACTCGTAATTGTTTAATATTGTGGGGGGGGGGGGGGGGCTCCATGACCAACATGCAGCGTGCTCGGCCCCAGATCGCCAGGACTCGAATCTCAAATCCTGTGTCTGGAGGGCAGTGTCATCTCACCAAGCCCAGTTTAGCCTATATGTGCACAAAGGTGGCCTGAAGAGAAATATGTCCTGTGTCCTGTGATTGTACAGCGCTCTGATCAACATAGTGGGAGTGGGCGCTGTGCATAATAATAATAATAATAATAATAATAATAATAATAATAATAATAATAATAATAATAATAATAATAATAATAATAATAATAATAATAATAATAATAATAATAATAATAATAATAATAATAATAATAATAATAATAATAATAATAATAATAATAATAATAATAATAATAATAATAATAATAATAATAATAATAATAATAATAATAATAATAATAATAATAATAATAATAATAATAATAATAATAATAATAATAATAATAATAATAATAATAATAATAATAATAATAATAATAATAATAATAATAATAATAATAATAATAATAATATTACCCATTATTACCCATTTAAATAAGGACGTCGGTCCAAATGCTACGAACCATTAAATAGGCCTATATGTTCAACCTTAATATCTGGCCAATAAGGCCTACGTCTGCGTCAGTCTACATGGCATTACTTTAATGAATCAAACAAGGGTTGTTTCATTCGGTAGTCATCCACAATCTTGATCAGTTACTTCTATATCACGCAGCTTCTGTAAATCATTCGTATATCTCAATCGCGCACTCTTTCAGTGCTCAGTTTGAATACCGTTTCGGGTAGATCTATATTCCTTTTGAGAAAATACACGCGGCCTCAATGGGTACGTCGAGATGTTGTCTGATAAATACAGGACACATGGAGAGGTGTCATAAAAAACGAATCAACGTTGTTTTAATTTTAGGTCAGCATTGCAAACGGTGGGCCAACGTAAAACCAATGTTAGTCCAACGTCGTCTTGTGTTTGCTAGGATATGTCTTTCCTAGTAAACACAAAACATTTGTATAACATGTATATACAATGCTGGGCAAACGTCGAAGACGTTGGGCCGACGTTGTATGAATGTTATGCGATTGTGTTTACTGGGTTATTAACCCTTACAGCGCGGAGATCGAGCTCAGAATCTGACGACTGTAGACGTAAGATTCTGACGTGTAAAGTCAATCCCCGCACTGTAAGAGTGAACATATTTATAATGGCTGTAGACAACTGGTGAACCAATAACATAGGCATTCAAGTGAAGCGGAAAGACCTAACTAAGTCATTTATGATGATTCGAAATTGAAAAAACGTGCCCTTTAAAGGATGGATATATATACAAAAATATTTTAGCGGGTTAATATCGTAGGTTTTTTTAAAAGTTTTTTTGACCGTTTACATCATTCTCCACACATAGATGTCGCTCAGGTCAACCCCGCTCTCTCTCTGTAACCACACGCCATGTTTGGACAGAAACTGCTCATTTTGAGCAGTTTTGTTGATATAACAACTGTAGGCTTATAAACACGCTTGAGTGTCCTGAATATATATGGCAAATATAAAACACCACTACTCCGCCACATATAAGTTTCTATTCACATAGAAATAGAAAACATTCGATGGATTACTTTTCCTGCCTACGCGCTGCTGTGAGAAGGTCCATGTTTACGTTTTTCTGACAGAATTTACAATCGGCTTCAAAACACTGGCAAATATAAATTACTGAATGACATGCAAATTGTGCTGGTTCAATTTATCCACTACTAAACAGAATAAATAGCCTTTACCTGTAGCAAACTCTAAGATCAAAATAAATATTGAAAAAAGGATAACTAATGAGTCGAAGTGAACACCAAAATAGTTCCGTGGTTATAGGAATGGTTATAAAATCACGTGGTAGCGCTCACTAACGGCTGATAAATCTGGTCAATCGCCATGCGTGCATACGGCGAAATGAGCGTGTGGTATCAGAGATATAATCTCTGAGGTCAGAATGCGTTTACATGTCAACTTTGACATACTGGTCATTTTTCTATATATGTTTTTTTGCTTGCGGCGTGAATCGGTTATAAACGTTTCGGTTGTCATGAATGCCCATGAATTTGAACAGTTTGGGTCACTGCATATGCGTGCACCAAGGAGATATATGGACCGCACTCTGAGTCAGCCACGCCACCAATGACCTATCCTGGCACAGCGTATATACTGTAATGTGACTTACCAAAGAGCTAGACACGTGCTTGATATCTCTGTTCTCCAGATAAGTGTTGAAATTGTTGTCAACACCCGGTTGCGGCTGTGCCGTGTTCATCTCGTAGCTTTCCATGGTGGTCGCGATTTTACCCCCTTTCTGAGTTTAGATTTCCTTCACAGACTCTTAACTTCTTGGCGATTGTAACCTGTCGGGCCGTGTCGGATCTGTCTCATCAATAGATTCACCAGAGCGCCGTGCTGTGACACACTGTCCGGTGTTCTTTAACCCTTTAACCGCCGATGCCGCATATATGCGGGTTTTCATTTTTTATTAGCACATTACGTACCACTTTTTAAACATGTTAAAGATAAAATATGACATCAATCAGCAATATTTGAAACAGTTGACCTCCATTTTGTCAAATCTGAATAATTTTCACTCACTTAAAGTTGTGGATCGCGTCAGCGAGACACAATTTCAAGTGGGTGAAAATTCAAATTGAATAATTTGTCGGTTAAAGGGTTAAAGCAGAATGTTATTTTTCAAGAAAACAATTTGAAATATTTCACTGTAAAGCAACACAAGCTTTGGTTAAAAAGAACTTCTGTGTTGAAAATTGCCTTGAGAAAATTCCAGTGTTTTACTGCAGTACATGTAATATAACGTAGATAATCTATATTTCTCCATGTATGCTACAGTGAAATGTTAAACCCATCTTAAAAAACTTCCTTGTTAGGAATTTTCTTAGCACAGCAGATTCTTTTCAATAGTACTTACTGCAGTATACATATAACCTTCACTTAGGTGCTCTGTGCGTACTACAGTGAAATGTCGAAACGTTATTTTTGTTATTCTTAAAGCACCTAGTCTGTTGTTGAATATTCCAGACGTGTTTAAGATCGTACAGACAGCATCCGCATCTACAATATACGTTATGTATCGTTATCCTCGCAACAAGAAAAGTTGACTCACTGCTGGACTAATGTTGGACCAGCGTCGTAGACGGTGGGCCAACATTAGTCCAGCAGTGATCAAGGTGTCGTGTTTGCTGGGTATAATTGTGTCACTGGTAGTCACGGTTCCGCGCTTCGCTGGTCTCAGATTATGCTGCGGTTTATGGTTGGCCCTCTGTCGATTGATGTTGAGCCCCCGTCACAGATGCTTAGTCAATCAAGGTCAGACAATAACTTAGCTAAAGCGTAGGGCCTACCACTTGCTCAAAGCGCACCTGTTAAATAAATTAACATGTTAAATAGGCACATCGTCATGATTTGTTGAGTAAAAATTGTGGGCGCACACTGCGATGGCCAGCATGTGGTTTATGAGGTTCGCAATGTAAATATTATGGTTCAGTAGAGCATAACGACCCATCTGCTTTAAGCAGGGAGTAAGTCTGAAGGTCGTTCACTTGTAGATATTCGGGATCGTTTATATTTAATAGATAACGATATATATATTTGAAAATGGCCACAAATATGTGGTCTATCACGACAAGATGTTAATGGTATCTCTTTCTGATGTTGGGGATATAAAAACTTGGTTTCGTGCTGCCCCAGGGGATAGGGTGCACTATAACCTCATCGATCCCATGAACTAGTGTAATATTTAAAGGGACTGGCTTAGACTAAAATCATCAAAAAATCGGAGATTTTCTTTTGGCGTATTATGCCTAATATGTAATATGTTTTGTTTTTGTGTTTGCCGGGTATTAGCACAGCTAACTCTTGACCTGCTACTGCCGCTTTATGTATCATATATATGTAATACACCATTTGAACTAGTTTAGTAGTCAATAAATTATTCTAGACCACCCCAGAAAATGTTATTTGAATATTTAACCCTTTTAGCCCCGGGGAGCTTTTGTGCTGAACATTTCTAGAAAGTCAATAGGGTCAAAATTATTATTTATAATAGATTATTCATCATTAATGGTAACAAATTTGAATCAGTACAATAACTAAGGCAATATCACACTCATTGGTCACCTAATTTGTTTTCAGTTATTTAAAATGGCGTCCAAGATGGCCGCCATCACTTAGTAAAATTTAGGAAAAAGTGTGTAAATTGGCCAATTTTAATCCAGTATTATTCTGTAATACACTATGTTAATTTCATAGATAGTCGTGAGTCAATCTAGATCACTCAAAGACAATTTGAACAATATATAACCCTTTTAACGCGAAGTTCTAAGGAAAAGTATGAGCTGTTGTGTCCCTCGTCAAAACATGAGCCCTCTCCAACAAAAGACTATATTCAAAATCCTCCCACCTAAATGTACTTGTTGAATCATTTAAGTGTTATTTTTACATACCCCAGTATCCTTGTAATGAATAATTAATATTAAGATAACATGTAACATTGATGATATTAAGACTAAAGACACGAGCGCTGGTTTTAGGAAGGCTAGTAGTCAGGCAGCAGTTGTCATTGTACCGCGGCCATTTTGCCAACTCTAGTTTTTTGCTTTAATATCATCAATGGCATCCCAATAAACAATAATTGACTTGCTGCCAACTTTTTTTTCTTACTTTGAGAAAAAATGTCGTTTTAAATATTTAACCGTTAAAATCACCACCGTTACTTATTTTATTGAAAATAAAAAACATTAATTGATTGCACTTTTTCTTTTAATATATAATATAATGTGACACTGAAGCATTATTATGATAAACAATGTTTATTTTCGTGTTTTTTGATACAAAAAATACAAAAAATACTCGTTTTATTAACGAATAAAGAGTTATGACTGAGGAAAGCGCACTAAACAAAGTGAATGAGTCTACGTTGGGAGGTGGAGAGACCACATTATGGGTTCTGTAATTAGTATCAGTATGTGATAAAGAGCATGCAACTAGTAATATTCTAAAATACAACATAATAATTGTCTTGATTAATCTCTACAGGCCTATCAGGTACAGTGTTATTCCATTTATTCCCGCATCCACACATGTCTGTGCAACGTAAATTGTTGTTTTTTAGACATCCACACGACCTCTTTGCCCAACCATTTTTACAGTTACATTTTAGAAGCTCAATCAAAGCCTCAGGAGCTGGAGGGATGACGCAGGGCACTGCCATTTAACAATTCTCAGTAATATTGGGTGGGCGATGGAAATTGGGGGCATGGCTTTGGTGCTAATTTCCATATCCGAGCCATATAGATAGCTCTATGGACATGGGGTATTAATGTCCCTTAAGTTGGGGGTGATTGCTGACCCTCTTTTCCCTTCTGCGCGAATACAGCTCACCTTATGTCTCGCAGTGAGCATTCGTTGACCCCTCCCCCCTGTTATAAAGGAGACACAAGTATTTCTCCATCTGAATAATATTATTATTTCGTAAATCATCGGTATTACCAAATGTTGAAAATGCATCAAGTATGTTTTTGTGGGATTGTAAAAAATGTTTTAAAATGGCTTATTATGCCTTTTCCCGCACATGCTCCCGTATTATCAGTTCCTTTGAAAGCATACCACCCAGTGAGTGCTTTTGCGGCCTCATCTGGACCCAACTGTCCAACATTCATGTGTACATATCCTCTCCTTTTATTTCCTCAAAAGTGTAGTGGACTTTGGAGGGAAAGAGACATGACCTGTTAATAAGATGAAAACATCTGTGTCTACAGAGAAAACGTCAGGATAGTGTTAGAGTTCTTGTGCATTACACCAAATGCATTCAGTAGTATACAAGCTGATCATCTTCTTCGAGATGGTGCAGACCGTCATCTCTGGCATGCTGACTTTATCAGATAGAGGATAATTAGCCTCCATCACTGTATGATGCATAATCAAGACTTTATGTGGTTTCCCTTGGCAATAATAGATACGCTTCTCTGTGAGGAATTTTGTTACTGCTTTTGTCTTGATAAAAAAGAAAAGACTTGACATTCCTGATTTCAGTATCATCATGTACATGGTAGTGGATCGGTATTATTTTTGCTGTTCGCTTGTCTCTAGTAGTTTCTTTTTGAGAATTTGACACATATTAATAAAAAAAAATCTTAATTTCTTCATAGTTAGGTTTACTGATTTCAGCTACAATAGCCACGAACTTTTTAACAAAATGCATCGCATTTGTCATCTCTGGTGTCTTAGTTACCGTATTGACCACACACATATTGCATCTATTATCAAAACAGATCGAACACTTATCTCGTCATCAATGACTTCACCATCTGGCAATAGCAAACTGGATATTCGAGATACTACTTCTTGTGCTTTGTCAGATTTCATGATTATTGATCGGTCGGGATGAAAATTAGATGGAGAGCCCACATTAAAATTAATATCTTCGATTGTCACAATCTGGCCACTAACTATTTTTTGCAGAAGCCTCAACGTGTTTAAACTATGAGCGACTCCTTTTCTTTTGAAAATTCCAGAAGTCACAAATTTATCCATTGCCATTCTTCCAAAATTATCTCGATCCTCAATATCACGACATATACTTTCAGGAACAACAGCAAAAGTAGCCAGATTAAACATATCGTTCTATCGATGCTCCGACCTACTGAAAATTTTTTATTGATGAATATAAATATTAGCAAAGTAGTATTGGATTGATATATATATTATAAAGTTGCGAATAAATCAGAGTATTTTGTATATTAGTAGAATATTATCGGGTTTCCTTTCTAGTCTCTGACGGTTTAAAGAGTTGTATGCGTAAAGGCGTTTTAATCTTATTTAGGGAAATTGCGTCTAGTAGGCGTAATTTAATTACAATATCTAGTTAAAAAGTTACAGCTTAAAATAAATCACAGTCCTTTCTACAATAATAAATTTATATATCTGTCAAGTATATAGTATTGGATTTATATGTCGTATTTTTAGTCTTCGAGGGCTTAGAGGGTGGATATGCAATGTCGTACATTCAAATCTAGTATTAAATAATATATAACAGTGTAGCCTTAGATAAAGTATATATTATTTCCTCTGTGGGTCAAAGGGTCACCTATGGACATGCAAACTGTAATTATTTCTATACTGGTCACCGTCGGCAATTATATATATGGTAATTTGAGTAACGGCTAGCATATGGCTCGATACAGAAATTTGTTAATGTTCAGAATAAACGAGAATAAATATTAGATAAAGTAACAATATATTTATAGTCTCTAAAGGCTTAAAGAGTCGCAGCCGGCGCCCCCCCGTCATTTGAGGATTTCAAAATTGTCCGGACCCCTCTAGAGAATATGAGTGCCAGCTGAGGTGTGTATAAATTATTGTCTGTCATTCCCGGATCCCACAATGGTACCAACTGCTCGCAGATGTATACATATCTCACGCATTAAATTAAGTTGACTCTCTGACCTCCGTCAGCTCTTGCCGCCACATTATAAAACTTATATTATCGGATTTTATTTCCACTCTCTTGGGTTTAAGGGGTAGAATTATTAGCGACAGAAGTTGGAGCTCCCTCTATTGCTGTGAACAAGCATAATTGTCGTTGATAATTGACGAGCTGGCACCTCTATTTCGGTTGCCTCATAATGAGGTGTGAGACCTGTGGGATATAGCGGTGGAGGAGGAAGGAAGGACTCCTCTCCTCCCTCCCACATTATAATACCTTAACCCTTATACTAGTACTAATATTCTCTGTATAAAACTTAATTTATTGAATTACAACTATGACGAATTAAGCCACTTTTAAGTTTTTTTAAACAGAACTTTCTTAGAATCAGACTGAAATCAATCCTACTAGCCTGTTCCACATAAAGGCTTGAATTCGTACCACATGATCCTCTCAGAATTGACTGAAATTAATCCCACTCCCGACACCAAAAATGTAGCGGCCCAGCAGTTAGCCATATGAAAAAATATTTTCACTTTTAATCCACGAAACGACCGCCAGGCCTACTTTATTTACCACATTACATTTTGTTTAACGTCAAGATAAAAACGTGCACGAAAATTCAAAGAATAACTGATTTCGCATTTCCAACTATAACATTTTTTTATTTATATTTTACTTCACATTCTGGTAATAACGACAGGAACATTATGTAAATTTCACAAGTTTATTTACATTAGAAAATACATAATGTATTATTTTCTGTATTTATTTCTTAATTATAGTATACTTCATACATTTATCTGTATTACAGCAGCTAAATAACCAAGGCCCACACCATGACTGTCAATCATAGACCCTTGCTTTGAATAGTGACTCATCTAAATATTACATTACATTTAAATAGTATATACAATTGGCCAGAGTAGGCTTAAACACATCCGGTCAGCTCAATTGAGTTAATACATATTTTTAACCTACACATATTAATTCTGATTTTGAATTTCCCATGCGCATAACAATCTCAAAAGAAACAGGTTTTTAAAACAACAAACTCCCAATACATATTAAATAAGTAAAAATATTCCAGGAAGATGTGTTTTATTTAAAGACAATACACAGTTTCGATCAACCATATTTGAATACATATTAACATTAATTCTACTTAAGAAATATATATATATTTTTTAAATAATAATAATACACTGTCGACACTATATGTCTAAGATATGGGAGAACTTCAGAAAAGGGACTCTATGTCCTGTCTACAGTTTCTCATATATTTTTGCAGCTGCCTAACATGCCTTGGGGGAAGATAGCTCATTTCCCACAAGGCTATTGCTAAACAATTTTGAACGGCTAGCTCTGTTACACTCTTGTGTCTCCATCTCTTTAACAGTTTCATCCTGGATAGTGCAGGCTCGAACCCGTGACTGTGTTCCACTTCCACATGACTTTGAACACTTGGAGAATTCCTTCCAGCTTTCACAACCATCACGTGTTTCTGAAATATTAGAAAAATAGGTTGTATTCAGATAACATTGAATAAATGAGGTGACATAGACAGGATACTTTATATCAATCCAATTAACCCTTACAGCGCGGGGGTCGACTTTAGACGTCATAATTAGGATTTGTCACTATCGTTATTGGAATGTACAGCAAACTTCACATGAGGCATGACCAAACATAAATTAAAAATGAGGCCACAGTGGCCATTTCGATTTTGACGAATGTGCTAAATTGTAAGCCCATCAATATATCTAATCAACATTAAATTCCTGACAATTTGAGTACAAATAGCTAGGCATAACACGTTACATGTATGACAAAATAAATTTATAATTTGTATTCAATTGTGTGACCTTTGACACCATATAATTGCGTGACATTCTTTTGTGACATTTTTTGGCAAAATATTGTTTATATTTCTTTATATTGTTTATATTATATTTCTGATGAACATTAAATTTCTGACTGTTTGAGTATATTATAACACCAGGCCAATAGGTGTTTTAATTTTTATTGCTTTTTGTGACCTTTGACCTCATATTGTGGTCAATTTTATTATCTGCAGAAATATGGCTTCAAAACATTTATTATACAGGCCTAAGCGAATTTTAGTGTCAAAACTTGTAACCTTAGCAGTCCTATACTCACCATATACTAGCTAACTTTTGTAGTGCCGTGTATGCCGATGACATTCCGTGCTTTTAACTGAAATCGCCCGATTAAAAATACATTTTTCACTTGCTCACTTCCACCAAATATATATTTTTTAACATTCGATATGTTTTTCTGTTGTTCCTAACTAAAAGGTATTGTAGCAACATAATGTTTTTATGCTCAACCCAATATATTACCTTAGATTGACTGGACTAAATGTCGTGCATATGACTAACGTTACATTTTATCATCACACTTTAAACGTCATTCATGTCATGACGCCTATTAGATGCTGCAGGACAATCAGTTCATATTCACAAAGCCTACCTGCAGAACTGCTTCTTGAACAGTTAGCAGTGTTACACTCTTGTATCTCCTCCTCTTTAACAGTTTCAGCCTGGACGGTGCAGGTTTGAACCCGTGACTGTGTTCCACCTCCACATGTCATTGAACATTCGGAGAATTCCGTCCATCTATCACAGATTTCACTTGCCTCTAAATTAATTATCAGATGAAATAAAAGCTAACTCGTCAAATAACTTGATCAATAAACCCAAACATTTAAACTATCAATCTAAAGAATAAAAGTGCCTAGGTCAAATAATTTTTTTTTTAACAATTAGTCAGATAATATGAAAATCAGGCATATTTAAAGACGAGACATATTAGATTTTAGCACATATCTGATGAACATATTACCTAAATTTTATTGATTTATCGTTGATTCTAGTCATTGGTAAGCAACTCAAGTGTCAATGCCAAACAGTAGGGGATTCTGTATCTATCGTGAATCTCACGGTTGTATTCAAATCAAAGTTTAAAACTGTCATGTCGTATTTTTTCACCAAATTATAAATACATTTTATTGAATACAAAATAATATAATTTCAACATTATAAGTTCAGGATTCTCTAAGCTTTTATTTTAGATAATAAACACAGGCATTTAATAAAATCGTGTAATTAATCCTTAAAGTGCTGAATCATTTTTGTATAACCCATGGAGATCAAAGGGTTTTTTCAATTTGAAATCATCATGAATGTCTTTGTGACCTTTTTCCGGCTCATTTGAATACCTATAATATATGTTATGGGTATACGGCCATCAAACATATTTTTACTCTTGCAGTGCGGGGATCGACTTTAGACGTCAGTATCTGACGTCTACAGACGTCAGATAATGACGACTAAAGTCGATCCCCGCACTGTAAGGGTAAAATCTACCTGCAGACAGTCTTGAACAGTTAGCAGTGTTACACTCCTGCGTCTCCATCTCTTTAACAGTTCCATCCTGGACGGTGCAGTTTCGAACCCGTGACTGTGTTCCACCCCCACATGACTTTGAACACTCGGAGAATTCCGTCCATCTTTCACAGGTGCCTCTTGCCTCTGAAATGTTCAGTAAACTATAGGCTGTAACCTGATAACAATATTTAATTATTGATTTTACCATCATGAGAGATCCAGACAGCTTAATTACTTTGCCTCCATGTGATTGAATAAAATGAGGGCATAAAATAAATATTTCCTATTTTTAATGGGTCTCATGAACCTAAAGATGATCTATTTTATGGGTTTCTGGGATGATGTCATTGTTCAAATAACCTATGAGGCTTTGTAGGCCCCTACGACTTGTGCTGGAACCCAACTTACCGTACTGCATACATGCACTTAATGTGGTGGTTGTATTATATGCTCAGTGAGACACATTTTTACTGCAGAGTAACAGTGGTGGTGGGACTATATTAAAAAAACACATTACACGTAAGGTATATCCTACGTCAGGGTACTGACAAGCGTATAGCTCTTGACTTCACTTCGGCTTTAACTCTTTCTATGCCGGGACCGACTTTAGAAGTCAGAATCTGAAAATATTCCTTTAATTGTTCTCTTGGATATATAAACATATTTCATATTAACTCTTATGCTGCCCATTTTTTTCAAACTATTTTTCATTTATTTGAAGCTGAAATTCGCTAACGCAATTTCCAGCTCCAAATGACGAGAAATTATTACATATTCAAAATGTAACTATTAGGTTAACTAATATAAGCATCTTTCACAAAATATTTTAGTAATTCGAGTTGAATTTATCGGTCTGAAATTTGCTTGAAAACGGGTATATTCTGTCCCGGCAGTATGAAGGGTTCAATAAGCCTGTATAGATTTAGACGTCGTTCATTTGGAGTGGAAAGAGAATATGGTGGTATTCGCTTTGAACATAGGCCTACTCCTTGTGAAGTGGCACATTATGTATAGAGCCCCGAGGAGCGCTACATTCTTAGCTGTGGAAAAAGCCGCGGCCGAAGGCCGAGGCTTTTTCCATAGCTAAGAATGTAGAGTTCCGAGGGTTTTAACTGACTTGAAACCTATGGTATGACTTAAGGCCTATGGTGATTATAGCACCATAGGCATGACAATTGGTCTGTACTTGATCAACAATAACTCTCAATTCCCGATTTAGAATGTAGTGGTCGGACAAAGAAAATAATGTAGCGGTGTGTTTTATCCGCACATACACCTTGTTAACTTCTTGTCAATTGGCGTCTGATATACTTGCAGCAATGTTTATATCAAATAAACCTACCTGTAGATGATTTTAAACAGTTAGCCGTGTTACACTCTTGTGTCTCCATCTCATAAACAGTTTCATCCTGAACGATGCATGTTCGAACCCGTGACTGGGTTCCACTTCTAGACGACATTGAACACTCGGAGAATTCCGTCCATCTCTCACAAGTATCACTTGCCTCTGAAATATCAGACGAAAGTAAGAGCTACTTCGTCAAATGCTCTGATTGATCAAACCCAGAAACATTGAAACAATTTTTACAAAGAAATAGTCTGCCAAGGGAAAATAATAATTCCTAAAAAAGATATGCTCTATATTTAACTACAAGATAGACCTACATAGATTGTACCACGTGTCACAAACACTTTTTAACTCTTTATCCGCCAAGTTATTTTATTTAAATTGTCTGACACTTGATGTTGTGTCCCGCTACCGCGACCCACAACATCAAAATGGCCTGAAAATTACTCGTATATATTTGTCTAATTTGCGATGAAACATTATATTAATACTGAATCACGGTGTTGTAAGATAATGAAATGACCAAAGAGCTACAAGTCATTTTATCCACTATAAGTCGAGAATTGCGACAGCAATTCGCGGCTTGTGGTGGATGAAGATGACAATGGTCAATTCAGGCCTGAAAGGGTTAATCTATGCAATAATTAGCGTTATGTTACACTCACCAGCTTTCATTGCTGTGTAAAGCAGGCCTACAAGGAACGTCACTGGAAATGAAACAAATTGTTCATCGTTTTAATATGAAGAGTTTCATGCTTATATTAACGATCTTCTGTGACAATCAACGAAGACTGCGAGAGAAAACTATTTTTTTTCTTTGAAGATTAGTTAAAGCGACACAATCAGGCTAAATTCATAAACAAATTAAAAACCTTTGCAGCTCTAGTCTATGGACATATTCACATCATATGGTCATAATTAGAAGCCAAAATAAAATTACCGATTTTTTGATGATTTTAGACTGATTGTATCGCTTTAATATATATATATAGCATCCTTACCTTTATTAAACCCCTGCATCATGACTGATCAGTTGAACGACTAAAATATCTCTGACTTCTCGCATAGCCTTTCTCTTTGTATAGCCTTTGGCATATGTGACACACGATGTGTTGAAGAACTATTGAATATACTAATTGATTCGTGTATTATGTGGGACAATTCAGGGATGTTGAGGTAATTTGATTTCAATGAAACATTAACTGTCTTAACCCTTTAACCGCCGGTGTCGCATATATTCGGGTTTTCAAATTGTATAAGCACATTAAGTACCACCTTTGAAACATGTGACAAAGATAAAATGTGACATCAATCAGCAATATTTGAAAACAGTTGACCTCCATTTTGCCAATCAGCAATATTTGAAAACAGTTGACATCCATTTTGCCAAATCTGAATAATTTTCACTCACTTGAAGTTGTGGATCGCGTCAGCGAGACACAACTTCAAGTGGGTGAAAATTCAAATTGAATAATTTGGCGGTTAAAGGGTTAACTCCACAAGCAGTATAAGCGCAATGACCATTAACCCTTGGAGCGAAACGTAACACTAACGTGATTTTCAGACTAGGGGGGGGGGGGGGTGCGGAAAGTGTCTCCAAAAAAAAAATGGAGCGGCGGGATGAAAAAATATAAAAAATTGGTGCTTCCAAAAAAAATGGAGCAGCGAAATATTTATTTTTTTTTAATTTCAATCACGGTAAAATCGGAGCGGCGAATCCGTCATCCATAAAATTAATTTGCTGCGACCTGAGTAATTTTCACCCACTTGAAGTTGTGTCTCGCTACCGCGACCTACAACTTCAAGTGGTTAAAAATTACATATATCTACAATTTGAATCAAAATATCTGCTAATCCTGCAAATTTAGAGCTCATTTTTCAGACACTTTGTTTTAAGGTCAAAACATCTATAGACGCGATTATGACTCTAGGGGTAAGGTGCTGACTTTATTCTCTAGAGATCGGAAATATTAATACATTTAAATTGTCGCGAATTGGGAAGTTCCGCTTCTACGATACAGAACACTGACAATTGCTAGGAATAATTGTGTAATAAAATTAGGACATATGTCATGACAAAACTTCTCTCAAAATATCAGTGGATATCAGTAATGTAAGATTCAGACCCATTGATGTAAAGTTTGATTAAAGATGCAGCCCTCATCACATTTACAATTACATATGAATACGGTGTGTAGCGTGGTATTGGTTATTTACAATTACATATGAATAGCGTGGTATTTGTTATTGAGTGCTTAACTCTTAGAGCGCTGAGATATTTGTGTATACCAAAGGTGTTTTTTTCAATTTGAAATCATCACAAATGTCTTAGGGATCGACTTTAGACGTCAGAATCTGACGTCTGTTGACGTCAGATTCTGACAGCTAAAGTCGATCCCCGCACTAAAAGAATTAAAATATTTGTAACGGCCGTAGACCCATAACATATGTATTCAAATGAAGCGGGAAGAGCTGATTAGGACATTTGTGATGATTGAAAAAAACCTTTGGTAAACACAAGAGTTAAATCTACTCCTGTTATCATATTGATCACTTATACCTGCTTTTGTCATTATTTATGATGTATGAGGTTTATTGGAGATCTGAACCCGTATACATACGGTTTTAAAGCTATAGACCACTCTATGTATGTTTCTGGTTTTAGTTGTACCCCAGTTGCCTCTATATCTGTAATCAGTGTGGTGCTTTCTGGGTACAGATGTGTCCCGCTGTTCGTACACAGTGGACTATTGCTTTAACCATATTTCAAACCAGCTAAGATGTCACTGAGAATGATTCAATTGAAACAGACAAAGTTTGTGTTTGATCCTCAGTTCATGAAATAATGCAATTAATTATTTCCTAGATATCTATTTGCACAAATAAACTTGTTTCGCCATTTGAATGGCTGGCCCATTGCGTCAGCCAAACAAATCATGACCACACTGGTTAAATCACAAACAGTATTTTTGTCGTTGAAAAGTAGCAGTTTCCACCACACATTGAATACAAATTACTCCATTTTTATAAAAAAAATACACAAGTATGCCACATGTATACTATTTAATTGCAGCTTCAGAAGTCCCAATTTTAAGGAGGTGTGACATTTTCTATTAATTAGCAGATAAAGGGTTATCAGTGACCATGGCAATGCAAGGGTTAATTATGAGGGTGTTTGATTTGACAGCAGATCAGACTAATGATGTGATATTAGCTCATTATACACGCTAATCATGGTAATAATATGTTGGTTGATTATATAGATCTGTAATTAATTATAGCGCAAGGTTCGTACAACTATATCAAAGTATGAAATTTAAGAGTTTTTCAATGCTGAGCGTTATCACAGAATTAGAAGTCTATGGCGTTATTAATGCCACCGAAAGCATATATAGGCCTATATGTTTTTCTTACAATGTGTAATTAATATAGACTGACTAACGCAGACTGACTGATGGTGACACTTTACCTTCAACAGTAGCAGATCCGAAGGCGCGCCCCCCCCCCCGCTCTGGGTCCCAAAAACAACCATATTTGGGTCGAAATATGCTCTAGAATGCACAATTTGAAGCCTTAGATTTCAAAGCTCTAGAATGCACCATATTAAGCCTTAGATTTTATTTTTTCCGGGGTGAGCATGCCCCTCCTCCCCCCTGACCCTCTAAAGGACAAGAGGCTGGCTGTGCCTTCTGTGGTGTGCATAAATTGTAGTAAAAAATTGGTGCCCCCCCCCCGCCACTGAAAAATTTCATATTTTTCAAGACAATAAAATTCATATTTTGATTTTCAAGGCCTTTTTCAGCACGAGGATAGAGATTAGACGTCAGAATCTGACGTCTGTAGAGCGTGTAGCGTTGATCCCCGCACTGTATGACCCATATAGGGCGGGGGCCCTAGGGTAGTGGTTAGCACCGCTGCCTTTCACGCCAGTTCGGAGTTCGGTTCCCGGTCTCGGCGGTTTGAAAGAAACAAAAATGTTTCTTCCCCATCCACGTGTGAAAGTCAGTATTGTGGGGAGCCTCCGTGACCGAGAGGTAGCGTGCTAGGCCTCAGACCGCCAGGGCTCGAATTTCGGATCCTGTGTCTGGAGGACAGTGTCATCTCAATCATCTCACCATCCTCAGGAGGTTCTCCTGGCCCAGTCTAGCCTATATGTGCACAAAGGTGGCCTAAAGCCCGATTCATTTTTTTGTATGACCCATAGACCCATAACATAGGTATTCAAATGAAGCAGAAAGAACCAACTAAAACATTTATGATGATTTCAAATTTTAAAAAAACAACAGTCTCTTTGGTTTATTCAAAAATATTTCAGCGCTTCAAGGGTTAAAATCAATGCTTTTCAAGGCAGCGTATGAATAGCGCCACCTCAGAGCTGTAGGCCTACAAGGCAGCGTACGAATAGCGCCACCTCAGAGCTGTAGGCCTACAAGGCAGCGTATGAATAGCGCCACCTCAGAGCTGTAGGCCTACAAGGCAGCGTATGAATAGCGCCACCTCAGAGCTGTAGGCCTACAAGGCAGCGTATGAATAGCGCCACCTCAGAGCTGTAGGCCTACAAGGCAGCGTATGAATAGCGCCACCTCAGAGCTGTAGGCCTACAAGGCAGCGTACGAATAGCGCCACCTCAGAGCTGTAGGCCTACAAGGCAGCGTATGAATAGCGCCACCTCAGAGCTGTCGGCCTACAAGGCAGCGTATGAATAGCGCCACCTCAGAGCTGTAGGCCTACAAGGCAGCGTACGAATAGCGCCACCTCAGAGCTGTAGGCCTACAAGGCAGCGTACGAATAGCGCCACCTCAGAGCTGTAGGCCTACAAGGCAGCGTATAAATAGCGCCACCTCAGAGCTGTAGGCCTACAAGGCAGCGTATGAATAGCGCCACCTCAGAGCTGTAGGCCTACAAGGCAGCGTACGAATAGCGCCACCTCAGAGCTGTAGGCCTACAAGGCAGCGTATGAATAGCGCCACCTCAGAGCTGTAGGCCTACAAGGCAGCGTATGAATAGCGCCACCTCAGAGCTGTAGGCCTACAAGGCAGCGTATGAATAGCGCCACCTCAGAGCTGTAGGCCTACAAGGCAGCGTATGAATAGCGCCACCTCAGAGCTGTAGGCCTACAAGGCAGCGTATGAATAGCGCCACCTCAGAGCTGTAGGCCTACAAGGCAGCGTACGAATAGCGCCACCTCAGAGCTGTAGGCCTACAAGGCAGCGTATGAATAGCGCCACCTCAGAGCTGTAGGCCTACAAGGCAGCGTATGAATAGCGCCACCTCAAAGCTGTAGGCCTACAAGGCAGCGTATGAATAGCGCCACCTCAGAGCTGTAGGCCTACAAGGCAGCGTATGAATAGCGCCACCTCAGAGCTGTAGACCTACAAGGCAGCGTATGAATAGCGCTACCTCAGAGATGTAGGCCTACGAGGCAGCGTACGAATAGCGCCACCTCAGAGCTGTAGGCCTACAAGGCAGCGTACGAATAGCGCCACCTCAGAGCTGTAGGCCTACAAGGCGGCGTACGAATAGCGCTACCTCAGAGCTGTAGGCCTACGAGGCAGCGTACGAATAGCGCTACCTCAGAGATGTAGGCCTACAAGGCAGCGTACGAATAGCGCCACCTCAGAGCTGTAGGCCTACAAGGCGGCGTACGAATAGCGCTACCTCAGAGCTGTAGGTCTACGAGGCAGCGTACGAATAGCGCTACCTCAGAGATGTAGGCCTACTATCTGACCCTGTAAAATGCTAGGCCTAGGGCCTACATACAAAGTCAAAAAGATGTTGTACATAATTGTTTTGCATCAGTTATTCCAGCTGCAAATGAAAAAATATAATCATTTATGAGAAATAGAATTATTTGATTTACTCAGCAGCTCTGCTACAAATTATTTTTCACTTTCAGTAACAATTCAGATCCTGGGGTATATTACAGTGGTTCTCAGAAGGTGTTTTCCGCTCCCGGACTATCTCTCCCTCCCAGAGTATACCACTCTTATAAATAACTATATACGACGCTCTCGAAACTTACCTCTCTCCCCTATAATATACCCCCTTTTCACAATAATTATTTGTAACAATCTCAGGATCTACCTCTCCCTCTCAGAATATATCCCCTTTTAAACAACCAAGTTTCCCCAGATCCCTCTCCCTCGTAGAATATACCCCCTTCTCACCAACTACACGCGATTCTCCCAGAATCTACCTCCCCTCCTAAAATATAGTCACCTTTAAATTGATCAATAAATATCACTTAGCATATTCCTACTTGTTCTAGAAATATTACCACTTCTGGCGTCATTATTATGACGTCATCAACTGTGTTTTTTGCTCAATTACGTTTCAAAAATATATGTATAAGCAATGGCATATAACTTGTTTATTATGTTAAATAGCACATGATTTATTTTTACAAAACTAACCTTGAATGTAATACATAGGGCCTACATATGCCTATAATAGTTAAACAGGGATGACTTTTATGGCTGTCATTAACACATCTGCCTGTAATATCATCTTTATATAACTGACTAATAAATAACACTTCAATCACAAATTATCACAACTTCGCAGATCTAAATTAAAAAGCATTCAATGCACTGTAATGTCTAAGTAATTTTGCACCAAAATTTTCAGAGAAAGATAGACATCCTGGGATTCACTTCACATGGTTAACACGGACAAAGAGTCAGATAAGAGTGGGTGTCCAAATTACTCCTTAAAATATGAACTGCACAGCAAACACATCGACCCAATGCTGAGCCGACGACACGTCGACCCAATGCTGAGCCGCCGACACGTCGTAGACGGAGGGCCAACATTTTGTCAACGTGTCGTGTTTGCTGGATGGCGTCTATTTACCGATCATTCAAACAGAAGATTATAAGATGTATCACCAAACATTTATAAATATCTTCACTTTTAACTCTTCAAGTGCTTCATTACTACTTAACATTTCCCTTTTATTTGCTCACGCAATTGCCAACTTCAAATGAAAAGAAAATACCTCCTCACTTGAAAATTAAACCTGTTAAATTTCACAATGGGGGCTTTACTCAAGATTTATACAAGCATATTTGTTCAATTTCTGTCAAATTTTAGTTGTGGAAAAACAGTATGAATGCGCTTAAAAGCGTCGCCCGCACTCAAAGGGTTAAAATTGAGTAGTAATCATTGAATATATTCCTCTATATTAAATCTTGAATAATGGCACTGTCGTTGCTCTTTCAGATGTTTCCATTTCATTTTAGTGATCATCCTTTCTGTACCAATGGCAATTAATGTTATAACCCCGGTGGATTGGCTCAGGATCAGTGACAGTGTTCATTGATGTCCAGGACAAAGGTTCTTCGCCAGCTACAGAGAAAGTGCCCGGCACCTGCTCCAAGAGATACCGCCAGACAGAGCCAGCCGTTATATGTCATAAAGATCAGCATTAGGAAGTAACTGAGAACCAATTGTAGAATATGCAGTAAGGTCTGTACCAAGTGACTACAGCTCATCATGCGCGATCTACAACACACATACAGAATAATCAGGAGAATAATTAACCCTCATTACAAGACTGTAATCAGCTGGTGGCCCGAACAGTTTAATAGCCTGGAATCCCCTGCCTGAGAATATCCTGGATTCCCAGACTTATGTACGTACACCTGTCTCACTTAGCAGCTATTTTCTCGTTAAATTCGTCATGAGATTGCACCAAAATGTTTTTTTTAAACACAAGTATTTATTATCAATAATCCAACCAACTGTGATTTTTCAAACGAGCCACATCATACTTTTAAAATGAATTATTTTCAAATAAAAACAAACGACGAAATCCCTCCTATCTCAATGGAATCGGTGTCATATGGTGCCGACACTGCTGACAACGGGCCCAACTGGCCATCGTTATGAAGGTCATGTTTCATTTTCAAACCAAAACTACAAATTTCAAACTTAATTAGGGGGTCAGTGCACAGAACAGGGACTAACACTGCGATCCCGACGTAACGTTGGCGAACATACCTTATCCGTTTTATTTTTCACACACGTGAAACAGATGAGTTCAAATCGCCATGTACATATGCATGCACTGGGGGACAGAAGCGTGGATACAGACACATTTGCTAAGGTACATAGCAATGCTCGGACTGTACATCCTCTCTAGAGAATCCATGGGATGCAACAGCTCTCTGAGCCACATCAGACCTGATTTGAGAGGGCGGTCGGATAAAGTGCGAATTTCAACATTCAACACGCTTAAAATCACCCAAATTTCAGTCACAACATCGCATGATAATAATTACAAAATAAAAACTTGTTTTCATCGATATCAGAGACGTTTTGTGTACATGCCGAGGCGTTCTTTACAGACATTCCCTCCGCCTGTCTGTATAGTTAACTGAGGACTCGACTAGGGAGACTTCACGTGACCACAGGTGACAGACAACGCATACACTCATGATACAGACAATATGGCGGTAAATTAGAATCGTGCTGGACTCAGTCAGAAAAAAATATGAAGTCCTACTTTAGGCCCACCTGGGTTTACACTTCTAGAGCCGCCCAGGCCCACCTCTCGTCAATCTCAGGATTCGACGGTGTCTGAAAATACGAAAGATTGCTCAAGATATGAACTAAATGACGGGGTGGGGTGTGGACAACGATCACGGACTTGTTCAATAGCACGTGTCCACGAACACGCAATCAGGCGTAACACTGCCACCGTTGGAATGAACATCTCAACACGTACCCATGTATAACACATTAACCTCAAGTGATACAATAATCACAAACAGTGGCCGTCATTTAGTAAATTGCAGAACATTACTCGTATCAATGCCCGTCATTTAGTTAATTTAATACCAATGCCCGTCATTTAGTTAATTTAATTATGCAATTGTCCATTAAAAGATCGGGCCTATAACCCCCAAAAATTATCCAAGCCCCTATTTGCTGATTATTCCCGGGCCCCATAAGAAAACTCTTTTCCCAAGGGGATTTTTTCCCCAGAGGGAAATCAATAATTTAAATGTTTAAAGATTGTAGAATAATTACTATATATACTAATCCCACTTTAGGCCCACCTGCAGTCACTTAGATATGGATGGTGGGTCTAAAGTGGGACTAGTACTAATCCCACTTTAGGCCCACCTACCATATCTAAGTGACTGTAGGTGGGCCTATTCGTATTAACCCTTTAATTACCAGAAAACTCATTCTTTTAAGATTGTCCATTTACCCCCAAAACATTATCCAAGCCCCTATTTGCTGATTACTCCCGGGCCCCAAAAGAAAACCCTTTTCCCCAGGGTAACTTTTCCCCAAAGGGAAATCAATAATTTAAATATTTAAAGATTGTAGAATATTCCCCTTATATACTAATCCCACTTTAGGCTCACCTGCAGTCACTTAGATATGGCAGGTGGGCCTAAAGTGGGATTAGTACTAATCCCACTTTAGGCCGACCTACCATTTCTAAGTGACTGTAAGTGGGCCTATTCTTTTCCACCCTTTAATTACCATGAAAAGCATTGTTTTAAGATTGTCCATTTACCCCCAAAACATCATCCAAGCCCCTATTTGCTGATTATTCCCGGGCCCCAAAAGAAAACCCTTTTCCCAAGGAGATCTTTTCCCCAGAGGGAAATCAATAATTTAAATGTTTAAAGATTGTAGAATAATTACTATATATACTAATCCCACTTTAGGCCCACCTGCAGTCACTTAGATATGGTAGGTGGGTCTAAAGTGGGACTAGTACTAATCCCACTTTAGGCCCACCTACCATATCTAAGTGACTGTAAGTGGGCCTATTCGTTTTAACCCTTTAACTACCAGAAAACTCATTCTTTTAAGATTGTCCATTTACCCCCAAAACATTATCCAAGCCCCTATTTGCTGACTATTCCCGGGCCCCAAAAGAAAACCCTTTTCCCCAGGGGAACTTTTCCCCGAGGAGAAATCAATTATTTAAATATTTAAAGATTGTAGAATATTCCCCTTATATACTAATCCCACTTTAGGCCCACCTGGAGTCACTTAGATATGGCAGGTGGGCCTAAAGTGGGACTAGTACTAATCCCACTTTAGGCCCACCTACCATATCTAAGTGACTGTGAGTGGGCTTATTCGTTTTAACCTCTTAATTACCATGAATCCATTTTTTTAAGATTCTCCATTAACCCCCAAAACATTATCCAATCCCCTATTTGCTGATTCAATCCGGGCCCCAAAAGGAAACCCTTTTCCCCAGGGGAACTTCTCCCCAGAGGCAAATCAATAATTTAAATATTTAAAGATTATAGAATATTTCCCTTATATACTAATCCCACTTTAAGCCCACTTACAGTCACTTAGATATGGCAGGTGGGCCCAAAGTGGGATTAGTACTAGTCCCACTTTAGGCCCACCTACCATATCTAAGTGTCTGTAAGTGGGCCTATTCGTTTTAACCCTTTAATTACCATAAAACTCATTCTTTTAAGATTGTCCATTAACCCCCAAAACATTATCCAATCACCTATTCGCTGATTATTCCCGGGCCCCAAAAGAAAACCCTTTTCCCCAGGGGATCTTTTCCCCAGAGGCAAATCAATAATTTAAATATTTAGAGATTCTAGAATATTTCCCTTATATACTAATCCCACCTTAGGCCCACTTACAGTCACTTAAATATGGCAGGGGGGCCTAAAGTGGGACTAGTACTAATCCCACTTTAGGCCCACCTGCCATATCTAAGTGACTGTAAGTGGGCCTATTCTTTTCAACCGATAAATCACCAGAATATTCATTATTTTCAAATAATATATAATTGATGGGAAGTGGGTCTATAATTGTTAGCCCTTTTGGTATGTTTAAAACTAGAAGATGTTTATTTATTACTAAATGACGGAATATCATAGATAATATTAGAATTAATATAATCATATCCGTCATTTAGTACATTAAATTTGTCGACAAAGAAAATTCATTATTTTCAAATTGTGCATTAAATATATAATTGATGGGAAGTGGGTCTATAATTGTTAACCCTTTGGGATGTGAAAAAATAGAAAATGTTTATTTAATACTAAATGACGGAATATCATAGATAATATTAGAATTCATATACTCATATCCGTCATTTAGTACATTTAATTTTTCGACATCAATATTTTTAAGATTAAGGGCCTAAAGGTGATTGTCGGCACAGGCCTACTGGGTAATGGATGAGTTAATCTTAAATGACACGCTACAACTCATACAGCTGGACAACTTGCCGACAACTCAAGACAGGTGATGAATATTCACATAACCCTTTCAGCATTTCATACTTCTCACGGTCCAATGATGTATAAGGCGGAAGTGAGGGCTGTTTGGAAGTGGGGCATCCTAAATTCACATACAGACACTGATGACCACTGACACTGACTGATGACAGACATGGCGACGTTTCCTTTATAGCATGTTTTTAAGATTATTTAATGATTTAAGAAGGATAATTCATGATTTTACAGTTGCTACCCGGGTAATAGTTAATATAAATAGACCCACTTCCATATAAAACACCACAGAGGTGGGTCTATAAGTTTAAGCCCAGGTGGGCCTAAAGTGGTACTATGCCATAATATCACTTATCTTTTTGTCACAATCTCGCTCACCAAGATTCACCAACCCACGATTTCAGTGTCCATTTACATGTATCAATACCCAGGAAAAATACGCTTAGATGCAGTTTATTCATCGTTATTCCTCATCCTCGGAAATCAACTACAGCGAGCCTGTGTGTGCAGTAGGCCATGTAGGGGGCAACTGTACAAGTGGTCAGTTGAAAGAGGGCGATGCAACAGCACAAATCCGGCTACTATAATTAGTAACTAAAGGCACCACATTCAATTCAACCATATTGGCCCACTATTACTGGCTTTATTATTATTGAAAATTAAAATAATGTATACATTTCAATTAACCCTTTAACCGCCGGTGCCTCGGGTTTTCATTTTTTATTAGCACATTAAGTACCACATTTTAAACATGTTAAAGATAAAATGTGACATCAATCAGCAATATTTGAAAACAGCTGACCTCCATTTTGTCAAATCTGAATAATTCTCACTCACTTCAAGTGGGTGAAAATTCAGATTGAATATTTTGGCGGTTAAAGGGTTAAAAAGAAGTAAAAGTGAAGTAAAATAAACAAGACGTCATAATAGCCTATAGGTTTATTATGATTGATTATCATAATAGGCCTATATATAATCATAATATTTGAAATTATTTCTTACTTTAATCGCTGGATCAATGTTGGGCCAGCGTTTTTTACAGATGAATTGTGAAAAAATATGTAGGTTCATATTATTTTTTGGCTAAACCATCATCCACCCTCTGCCATCATCCACCCCAGACCAACTGTGAATGGTTTGTGGGGTTGTGCATCGAAATATATATACGCAATCTCAGGGAAAAATTTGTTCTAAAATTATTGATTAGCAATTTTCTCATCTAAGTTTTAACTTACTGGATAACCTTATCATTGATGTATAAATATTTTGTTAATCAATCACAAATTTGATTAGCCAATGGGCAGAATCGAGTAGCATTTTGCTATGTGATCTGAACAATTTTTTCCTGAATCTGGTAATATATGTTCTGTGGCTGTGTGGGGCTTCTACACGTTCAGTATGCACGTGTCGTACATATGTGAGCGTACATCACTTATCCACTGTGGATTTCCGTTGAAAAACGATGCTAAGACGCCTCAAAAGCTACTTTTTCTGGATATTGCCACATGTAAACGGAGTCGGAAGATCGTGTGATTGTAAATCTTGGTGAGCGAGGGTGGGACAAGGGAAGTAAATGTTCATATTTGGCAATTTTATTTCTCTATCCAGTTTATTTCTGAAAGCCACCAGATATAGATGAAAATTAGTTTTGACCCCTCTCTATTCTGTACACGCTGTATGTGCTGCTGTGTCACGCGAGGACTGGTGAGTGCAGACAAGTGGCGTCCCGGGGTTGGGGTGGGGTGGTACAGCAGGGGCTATCTGTGCGTAAAACGGCCGCCCGACCCACAAAACGGTTTTGCTATAGATGAAAATTAGTTTTTATTTTGGAACTTTTTTATCCTGGAACTTCAAGTTTCGAAATAAAAAAGTTAACAGACAGCGTTTTTTCCTACTTCAACAAAAAATATTTTAGATACAGTCTTTTGCCTTCCCAAGCATTATAGTATTGCCAAGCTGCGATCATGAATGTACAATCCTTCAGCAGTGTCATCTGTCCATGTGTAGACACTGCTAACCTTGGTCTCTCGCTTGGATAATAATGCAGTGGTCAAATTCCGCCAAAGCTGGTCGCTGAGTGGACCTGGCAACCTGCCAACACCTCGAGTTGGCAAGCTGCCATTATTCACGGGAGACCACAAAGTATTCAGTCTTTGGGCTGGGTGAGAGGACTGTCTTTCAGTCTATCATGAATGGGATTAAATGTGATTTTCTAGACAATGCCACCTTTGTGCACATAGGCCTATGCCAGAGGAAAGTTCGAACCAGCAGCGATCTCTGATTTCCATGCTTTAACCACTGCACCAGAGACTGCGCAAACTCATTGTCATACGCAAATGATGAATTAGGCCTCTATGTGTAGGCCCGACGTAGTCTCAGAGTTGAGTAAATGTTTGCCCGACGTCTGTGACCTTACAGCAGCATTAACCCAACATCGGGTCAATGTCTGTTTGATGGGGAGATTTACACCTGGTATTGTATAAGCAGTCATCCACAGAAGTGGAATCTGAGTAGGTCCAGTTGTTTATTACATGCCGCTCTCATGGCTATAGGCATAGAAAATATATAATAATCTAGGCCTACAAATCGCAACTCCCCGATGACAATAATGACTCCACGTAGTCTCAACGTTGGTCCTCAAAATATCATCGACACTGTTACATGTTATAATTTTCTCATGGGTCGAGATCTGCTTGTTGATTGCCGCGGGGGGGGGGGGGTGAGGTTGCAAACAGTTGCGCGTGGGGGAAAGACCTCGATAGCTCTACAGGCTATTACATAATATACATTACTGCCAGTCCAAAATTGAACACCTCGGGGCACTTGCCATGGTAAACGGGGTGTGGCAACTAGCCCATCGCGAGCACAGCCCGGGGCAGTGCTAAAAGTGCCACGGTATAAAAACTCTAGTTGTGGTTTAACTCGCTCGAGGGGTAAGCCTCTTAGCTCGGCTCTTGTCCCGCATGTTAACTCGATGCAGTACTGAGCCACAAGCTTTTGCCACGAGTAACTTTAACCCGTGGCAAATTTCACACAATGAATAAAGGAATGAATGAATGAATAATCAAATAAATAATTGCATGAATGAATGCATGGATGAATGAATGATTGAATGAATGAATGAATGGAATGAATGACTAATTTAGCTAAATAATAAAGTATGACTGAAAAAATAATTGGTGCTGATCTTTTAGGTTGGTTTTAGATTGACTGGACTATTATAATACCATTATAAAATTATATACCGATCACACTGGCGATATGTATGACGCGATAGACGCACAACAAATTACGGCTATCTAAGTATATCCGTTATTCAGAGGCTTCAAAAATGTCATGGTACCAAATGAAATAAAATGAATCGGGCTTTGGGCCACCTTTGTACACATATATAGGCTAAACTGGGCCAGTGAGATGAATGAGATGACACTGTCCTCCAGACACAGGATTCGAAATTCGAGCCCTGGTGGTCTGAGGCCGAGCACGCTGCCTCTCGGTCACGGAGGCTCCCCACAATACTGAATTTTACACATGGATGGGGAAGAAGCATTTTTGTTTCTTTCAAACCGCCGAGACCCGGAACCAAACCCGGAAATCTAGCGTGAAAGGCAGCAGTGCTAACCACTACCCTAGGGCCCCCGCCCGTCATGGTACCGGTACCAAACAATACATAATATAACCATTCTCCAATAGTAATAGTAATATTTTAAATAAGCAAAACAGTTACACAGCTTTAACCCGAGGTAATGACCACATCTCGAGTCAAATCCGTGGCTGAAGAGTCTCCCATGTCATTGCCCCACAGACTGCTCGGGTCAAGCAATTCTGGGTCATCATTTTGTTGGTTTGTCTAACCCAGATAAAATGCCATGGTGATATTTATTTTTAACTCGGGTTTAGCCCGGGTTGTAACAGGGGGTAACCCGGTGTAATCTTTGGAGTACACCCCGGGTCTATGGGGATGTTCAACTTTGGAATAGCAGTACTGTATCCCATGAAACACGAAGACGAAGACCCGATCGTTTGTAATCGTTTAATAATGTTGTTCTATCGTCTGCTACCATCGACACCACCACTCGAACATAATCAGGCATAATTAGGCCTATATCTGGGGAAATATATATTGTAAAACCCAATTTTTGCAAATAAAAGGAACTTGAAGTTCCCGGAACTTGAAACTTGGGAACGGAACTTCGAATCTTAAGAATTTTGGAACTTGGGAACTTGTTTTAGGGTATCCCCGAAACAGGCTCATAACTGGCAGGGTTGGTGTGGAAACAACTAAGTCTGCCTCTGTCAGGATTACTTTCTCGGGCAATTCAGGGGGCTTTTAATACCAAATTTTGCGTGATGATTTTGTCCTGTTACGTGATGATTCATGGATATCACAATAAAAGGAGTAGTAAGGTATGAGGATTGGCGACGCGGATAATGGTTGTATAATGGTTGTCAATGCTGGCAAAGTCCCAATGCTGGCCTAACACTGATACAACATTGTTTTTCAACCATACATTACCCCAACCCCCTCCCCAGGGTAGCATCCCATAGACGGGTACTACAACGCTTGTACAACGTTGGTACAACGTTGGCACGACCATTCCAGATTTGGAGACAGGGAAATTTGAAGACAAAGAATTTTTTTTGGAGACACAGGATTTTAACATTTGCACAACCATTCCAGATTTGGGTACCACCCACCACTCAATATATTGACTGTATTAAAAACCGTACACAAACACCAACCCACCAACAAAAAATTGTCTTTTGCAAGTTGTGTAAACTTTGTAAAAAATATACTTGTAGGACTTTTAGTTGGATTTTTACACGCTTAATAATTTTTTTTACACCAATTTCTTATTAGTATGTTTTTTTTACTCAATTATTATCCTAAAAAATAGATTTTAGTTTTAATATTTTTGTTTTGAAGTTATAATGTTCTTATGTTCTAGCTTTTTATTAATGGAGCGTTTTTTACACCAAATATTATCTTATAAACAGCCATTTGTGAACTTCAGTAAGTTGATGTGTCTGTGTGTGACATCTCTCTTCTATAAAATATTTGTCTTGTCATCAATATCTGTAGAAAAGTTGAGGTGTACCAGAGATAATATAAGATAAATCCGAGCACCAATCACTTAGCTTTAGCGATAGTCACATGTGCTACATCAGCTGTGGTAAGGAGACGACTAACCCCTCCTGGGGGATGAGCAGGATGTGAATGTAATATTATAGCTAGGTTAGATACGTTGGTACAATGTCTATGTGGACAGGAAATCTGGGAGACAAGTCGTTAATCAACTCACTGAAGATGTTTCTCAGTGCGGGCACAGTGTTATTTATTAGTCTGACGGTATCCGACAGCCTGCTACAAATCAACATTCGCTCCCGTGTTCTATTAGTAATGTTTTCTCACGTTTAGATGGATGTATATTATATATTCAATATATATTCACCTTTCGCCAAAAAACAGTTTACTTTTAACATCGTATATGTAAGACATGGATGCGATCAGGCAGATTAGTGATAGGGTTGTTAATAATCAGTAGCATTTCACTTAAATAATACAATATTAAGACTATTTCACGACATGTTGTTAAAATAGAATAGATATGTTTACACCGTAGCTGTATTGTTGTATGTACCGCATGTATATGCCTAATGATTGTAGTCTTGTCAAACTGCGTATATACTAGCCATGACATCCCATACAAAAAAATTATGAGACATGCACAACAGCATTTCATTTCATATGTACTTTGCGTTTTTTCCAAAATGGTACTGAGTGTGACTGATTGACGCATCATGTTTAGAAATATACCAATAACGTTTTGGTGACAAGGCAGAAAATGAGCAGACCATGCGATGATGATGTCGAAATGTTGCTCATCGTAATAAAATCATTATGAGCTCAGTAAATCCTGGTCGAATATCATGCATATCATCCAGATAAATCCCCCGTGATTCTGAGTGCCGTGGGACCCCTTTTTAACGTGCTTACATCATGTACATGCTATGATCAGTGATGATACAGGCAAAGCAGAGTGATACACACACACACTATGCTGTACACACGCAGATGACTCCTATGCCTCAAGAGACGCTGAATTATTGATGGCCCACTGTCTGTGACACTGGCCCGCTAACCTACATCACAGATGGCTCCACATAACCCTTGTGTTGCTAGGCTTGTATATATACTTTTCGAGCTTTTAGATCAATGGAAAGTCCCAACACAAAATTTGTACACGAATACATTAACAGCGTTGGCTATGTCTATTGCGAGTGTTGTTTCTTGGGATATTTTGGCGTGTACAATAATATATTCCCAGAAAACACAGAGCTGTGAGTGTTATCACAAAGCTGGGCCGGTCATCATGCTATTAAACAGCTATTGACCATTGTCATGTGTCTAAAGTTCTTCCCCTCGCAGTAAGAGTTAATCTCCTGGGCCCAGTACAGATCGTGATACAAATTATGTGACGTCACTCTGTGAAAACACGGTTATATAAGACCCCCTCTCCCTCTTCATTGTATTAGCCAGCTCGGTAAAAACAAAGGAGGTCAAGTTCATTGAGTTTCACATGACAATGATCAATTGCTGTTTAATAGCATGATGATCGGCCCAGATATGAATATCCAAGATGTCTCATGATTTTTTACGGGGTCAATCTGCGGCTGAACCTGCACTGAGGCTATACGCAATATGGACCTTTGACCTGTCTCTGTGTGCATAGATGATGTGATCAGCATTTGGGTATCACCTTACAATTGCATAACTAGGAGATATGAATGAATGTGTGCATATATAGGCTGAACTGGACCAGATAAGAGATAAGATCATTAGAGCAAGGTCGGCCTGGACGAGCTCCTGTGCTAGACCTTCCCCATGGAAGATGCAATACCCCAATAGCTGTGATAACAGTCCTGACAAAAACAGTGGAACACAGCACTGTTATTAAAACTCAATTTTTATCTTTTGGATTACTTTCAATCATTACAATATTTTTCATATATCCTTAGTTCGGTTAGTTGTTTTTGGCAAATGAGAGTGCGTATCGGCCTGTGGACTGTACGACAAGCATAATCGGTGAAGGTGGGGTAAACAAAATTACATAAAGAATACAAATTACAGTGTTGTATTTATATTACCGCTTTTTAAGTTGACAATTATTCATATGTGTCAGTTTATCAAATCATTTCGTTTTAAAATCATTTTGTTTTAATTTGATTCGATATATTATGGATTAATGTGCTCAAATTTGGGAATGACTCATGTATGAAACAATTGCTTTTGGATCAGCCCATCGGGTATGCATGCTGTTGGCTTTCACTACAAAGCATATGGTGATATCAATCAATACAACGTTTATAGTGCCTAAATCCCCAGCAGACCAAGCTCAGCGGCTCACAGTTCCTTAGCATGATCGTGTGTCATAATTCACGCCAAAAGCAGGTTTGTCAACAGTAAGCCGGGCCACCAACGAGCTAGGGTGGTGAAGCCGGATCTTTAAGTAATTTTCGGAATGTTGAAATTGTTTAGGCATTACATATGGGCACAGGCAGAGCATTCCACAAGGCTGTGCTGGCTATGGTGGGAGCTCTTGACCCAGTCTTTGTAAAGGATAAAGCCCAAGGAGCTCTACATTTTTCGGCCTCGACCCTTTTCACAGCTAAGAATGTAGAACTCCGAGGGTTTTAACTGACTAAAAACACATCTGAACATACTGAGGATCCCTCATAATCAGCAGCTCGGTCGCACCTGACTGATTTTAGTACCATAAGCCTACCATGATAATCGGTCTGTAGTCGCAGCAACGTCGTGAGCCCAGTAGGATCTTACTATCCAAACAATAACGTACTAATTATACTTATAATTACGCCCCAGTAGTATATTTGAATGAAACATGCCTATGTATCAAAAGGTCAAGAAAGGATAACTCAAGTGAACGTCAGACAAAGTTTGTTTGGAGTGCAGATAAATACCCGACTGTTTTATATGATTCTTCCTTCACTGTGCCTTCTTCACCCTTCAGGCGCACGGTGTGGTATCCCACGTTGATCGTAGATCGTCGTAGTAGAATCTCCCTGACCACCCTAACTACCTCGTAGAGGGCCGCTATTACAAATACTGCTATAGCCGAACCAAACATATCTGGTATAAAAAAAGTAGAATTAAATCACAAATAGCTATCAGCACCCAGCTGTCAAAACAAAACAAAATGAATCAATTACAAAATGACATTTGGCATTGAATATATATATATCTACCCTTTGGGCTCCATGGTTCATACATGTTGGTTTATACATGTTGTAAGGGTTAAAATAAAATAATATTTGCTTATGAAACCCCCATATATCGTAGGCTTCTGATTGGTCGAGATGGCCATCTCGACCAATCAGAAGCCTACGATATATCGTAACTTGTAAAAAATCAAATAATATTTGCTTATGAAACCCCCTGATCAACAGCCAGCAATACCCAGTTCAGTCATTATAGCTTACCTCCCCAGCTATTAGGATTCCATCCGTGAAATAATATGTGAGCAGTTGAAGAAAAGTGGAAATACATCTGGAAAAAAAAAAAAAACAGATGATAATTTAAATGTGACTTTTGTCTTTACAGGCCATCTTACATGAAAATCAGCATCGATGGCAATACAAAATCATAATAGTAATTGCAATATGAAGAAATCAATTTCGACAGGCCCGTAAAACATAATTAAAACATGTTTGGCCTTAGTAATAAAGTACTGATTGTATGTCTTTAACAGGATGAGATTATCTTTTGTGTCATTAGACAAGTGGTTCAAGGAATCTTATTGTGTGTACTCAGGAATAAAATTTGATGAGATAATCGCCTCCTCATCGACAGTTCAAGCTTTTCCGTCACTCTTTAACGCCTCTCTGTTGCCCTTGATCGCAATATAATCTTATCATGTGTACATCAGCCTTGTACACATGATACACGTGACAGTGTGATTTGTCTTATAAGAGACGTCTTCCCAGCAAACACAAAATATTTGTATGACATTTAGACGACGTCGGCCCAACGTCTTCGACGTTGGTCCAACATTGTATAAATGTGATACAAATGTTTTGTGCTGGGTGGGTTATCGAATTAATAGTATTGTGACTTTTCTCGTATAATAATAAGCTTAGATTATTTTTTCGGGACCTTATAGGACATGTGTATTTTGAAGATAGCAAAAAGCTTATAGGCCTGAGTATAATATGTGCGTGACCTAGATCAAAGTTGATGTAGCATAATAATTATAAGTTTGAATATAAACAAAAAACAGACCAAGTGAACGTATTTTATTTTTTCGTGTTTTCTTCAACGAAATTATTTATTCGCGATATTCAATACTGTACTTTACAGTATTGGAGGCAGTTTTTTTCTCAAATTGAAAACTTGATTATTTTGTCATAAAATCTTCCAGGTGCCCCACTGTCTCTTAATGGGTGTTCCATTAGATAGCGGTGCCTTTGATCTTTGAAATGCAGAATTTCTGAACGACATATGTTGAGTCATTAAATGGTGTCTTAAGCACAGAACACACGGTAAGTTTCAACACACAATTTGTCTTATGAGACATATCTCATGACATAATCAGTAGTATGTCAGACTTTAATATGTATGGATATAAACTGATGACACAGCACAGAATTGTTGTTAGATCAAACATCACCACTTCTGAACATCTTTCGTGTGAGGGTTTCGGAGCCGGTCTGGCGGGACTGCAGGATTCATGTCACAAAAATATGCAATGTGGCAGGGGGTTTTGTGACAGCCTATGACAACAGAATCAGACATCAAATCATAGACATATATAACCCCGCCCCCTCTTACAAAAACAAGCCCCGTGGAAAACTATTATTCTACCGACCCCCTCCGTTGTTCTATATGAACGGCCCCTAAGCAGGTGTTCTGCTTTATGAGAGTCGCTAACAAACGCAAGAGCTGCTTACTATATGCACGAGTCATGGAGGAAATATTGGTTATAGCCTATGTGTCATGGGAAGGCTACCAATGCGCCACGCCCCCTCTCTCCTATTTACTTTTATGTGTTGGGTCGTCTTAGGGGGCCACCATACACTCCCCATGGGGGGGGGGCTTAAGTTTTTGTCACTTACAAATTATTTATTTCAACCCGGCTTGGCGGAGCGTTAAAGAATTGACATTTTATTACATGTTTATATAGAACAGTTCTTGAAATAAATTATTCATTTCATGCAGAGTCGGCCCGAAATTGTTTATTTTAAAAATATTCCAGCCCCCCCCCCTCTTGAGATTGAATGGTGCTCCCCTTGTGTGTATCCAGGCATGAAATCTGATGGGATAGGCCACTCTTGGGTTACCTTCTGATGTTTAACGGCGTTGACATAATTATATTCACAAAGAATGGTGTGAATGTTATGTATATGTACGTCTCGTGACTACTACAGTAGACCTAGCTTACCTGATATTACGTCAGGAGCAAACCACCCCTTCACACATTCTAGCTATCAACCTTATCAATCCCTTTATATCACGTGTTTCCAAACAAAACAGCAAAGCATATGTGTCAGCCCAGCAAATTATTGTTCGTCATTTGAAGCTGAAATTGCTAACCCAATCCAGCTTCAAATGACGATAATAAAAACATTTTTTCAAATATCGAGAAAATGTGTGACTGTGACATCACAAAACAGTATTTTGTCGGGCTCGAAATATCTAAAACATTTGTATAACATTAAATAATATGTTGAAAAAAATGTATCACGTAAAAACGTTTTTGTTTTATGGTGTTTAACATTAATAAAATGTTGTGTATATATTTAATAGACCCGACAAAATAATGCTGTAAAATATTTAAATGTGACTTTCTTAAAATATGTTTTGTCTTTGCTGGGAGTTTGGTTTTGGAGTCCGATCATTGTTCTTAGTATAAACATATTTATTTCAAGAGGAGTGCATAGTAGCTACAAAAAGCTAATCGAATGGTTTCCTCGTGCAAAACAATAAAATACAATTAAGGGAAAATAATGAATAATCACAAACACTTCTCATTATGATATATTTTGATTACATGATAATATTATGCTGCCTTTGTTCACCAGTGAAGCGCGACATAGTAGCAATAAGTTGTTACATAAATCTAGCAAAGTTTTGAAGGGATTTGAAAACTTCCGTAGTGATAAAGACATTGCTATTATATATATGTTATATATTATTAAAGGGACTGGCCCCGGCTAAAATCATAAAAAAATCGGTGATTTTATTTTGGCTTCTTAATATGACCATATTATGTAAACATGTCCATAGACTAGAACGGCAAAAGTTTTTTAATTTTTGTGCTGCGCATTCACCAGTCAGGCTAGATATAGAGATGCAATTCCTGATTTCGAATTATGGACAACCATGTCAAAAATAAGAAATACGGGAATTTCGTCTCTATATCTTGCCTAACTGGTGAATGCGCAGCAGAAAAATTAAAAAAACTTTTGCAGTTCTAGTCTATGGACATGTTCACATCATATGGTCATATTAAGAAGCCAAAATAAAATCACTGATTTTTTTTATGATTTTAGCCTGGGCCAATCCCTTTAACTGTTAGGTCTGGACTACCACGTAGCAATATTTCTAGCAAAAGTGGGTAATCTTGAGAAAGAAAATTGTTAATGGAACTAAATAATTATTGGCGTTGATCTTGATAGTTTAAACAAACGAAGAAGTAGTGTTGTGGTGTTTCAGGAACAACATTGCCATTTCTATGGTGGCAGGGTTCTGGATAAACACAATATGTTTGCACCACCGTACTTCTGCGCACGCTATCAGGAGTTTTAGGGCCTATGTAAACACTCCGTCTGACCTCTGGCTCATCTACACAGAGTTCAACCACATGTGGCGCCACTCACACTTTTTATTGTCGAACAGTGCTAATAACAGGATTAAGATATGTTTATTTCAACATAATATTGGGGTGGAAATATAATAAGTTCGGACGTTTATAGATGAATGGTCTAATGTTGAGTTTTGGCCCAAATGTGTGACATTCTTTTCATATCCACAATGTGTGAGTACTTGGCACATAAGGCGAATTTGCTTGGAATGAAAATAGCTTGATGCGCCTCAATGGCAGCTCAGCTGTATATCTCCCAGGAGACTGAGTTGGAATTTGAATGATAACAGGCCTTGCTAAGTTACTCTCGATGCTCAGCGCTCTGAACAGCCGCCGGCTGGATACATGCGCTATATAAGATTTCATTCATTCATCCATTCATTCATACCTTAAGGTGATACTACAATACAGTTCATGCGAGTGGCGCCACCTGTGGTTCAACGTATGTAATAATGCGAGTGAAGGCAGATTGAAGAAAGGCGATTATGAAGACATGCAGTGTTCTTAACTCCTTCAGCGCGTGGACCGATGACTTTAGACGTCTAAAGTCGGTCCCAGCACTGAAGCCAATATGAAACCAGCAGTGGACCTCATTGTTTAATGCGCTTAGCTAGAAAATTGATTTATGGAGGTCAACCAGTTTATATTTTAAAAGATGCATGTTGCGTTTGGCCAAAAACGGCAAAAATCCAAGATGAGCAAAATCATTTTTAAACTAATAATCCCATTATCAGCTGTGATATGTCATTTCGAACTAATTTTGGGGCGTGGAACCCATTACTGGACCTCAAATTTCAATTATAAGTTTCTTCGACCTTCAAACATCACACAAAGGTCAAAACATGATCAGTAGTATAGAGATTATAGTGAAATATTTTTTTTTACTAGTGGTCAAATAGTTTCATATGATATGTCCCTTCTAACTACGTGTGTGACACAGAATCTATTTCTCGTATCAATAATGTCATTCTAGAAATCAGTGACCTCAAAAATCTTATTCTATGACCTTCAACTATCATAATATCTCTGCTTCAACCTCCACATGAAGTGAAGAAATTAGTACCAGCGGACATAAGGAAAATACAACTTAGTTATAAGTGATCCAATGCTTACATGTCATATGTCTTTTTTACCCCTCGGCCCGTTGGGCCCGAAGGGGTATTGTCGTCCCCTTCGTGCGCCGCCGTCTCCGCCGAATTAACAAACTACTATTGGTATTGCATTCTCAAGATTTGAAACTCTGTAAAAAACTATTGCATTCGTATTTTCAGTCTATTCTCTCGCCAAGGATGAATTTGATCTATGTCCATTTTGGATTTGAAAGATCTTGTGGACCCCCAATTGTACTTTTATGCCCACGCATAGATTCACAGTCACCAAATTCGTCTATAATGATATTAGAATCACATTATTGATAGGCCTACCAGAAATGGATTCTGAGCCCCGATGTTAATGAAAAACGACAAATTACATGCAGCTTTTGGTCCATTTATTTGACAGTTTTATTTCCACTGTGACAACTACTGGTCATTTTCCACCTTGATATGTTGTTTGAGGTCACATAATAAGGCTTTTAATGTCACCGATGCACAGAATGACATTATCGATGCCAGAAATGGATTCTGCGTCACATGTCAGTAACGACATATGACATGTAAATATTGGATCATTTATGGATAAGTTGTATTTTTCTATGACCGCTGGTATTTATTTCTACCCTTTATATAAATGTTGAGTGTTATAAAATAAGATTTTTAAGGTCACAGATGCCTAGAATGGCAATATGAATACCAGAAATAGATTCTGTGCCACGCCGTTTAGCCGAATGGAACATATCACATGAAACTATTGGACCACTAGTAAAAAAAAGTCACTATATAACCACTTGTTTTGACATTCATGTAATGCTTGAAGGTCACAGAAACTTATAATTGTAAATTGAGGT
>OZ024916.1:7381105-7554907 GCA_964017125.1 Flabesymbios commensalis
TAATTTGAGGTGCAGAAATTGTTTCCACGCCCCAAATTAGTCAGAAATGACATATCAGTTGATTATGTGATTATTAGTTAAAAATCTATTTTGTTTAAAAGGCCGCTGGTGGCCATCTTTGATTTTTGCCGTTTTCGGCCAAACGCGACATACATCTTTTAAAATATAAACGGGCTGACCTCCATAAACCTATTTTCTAACTAAATACAATAAAAATGAGGTCCACTGGGAGACCAGTCAATGAAATAAGTGAATACTTGCTTTTTACTGTGATCGATGGTAGTTATTTTGGATTGTATGCTCTACAAAATCCCGCCCACTTCTTCTAAAGAAGCGTAGGAGATTTTTTTTTGACAAATACCTTATTCTACCTAAACAATCGTCAAACCTTACTAGCCGAAGGTTGGTTTCGGAATCATGGTTTTGAACCCTACTGTACCGTGTGGTGCCTTTTGGGTATAGGGTCTACCCCGTGATGATAATGTTGTGCAGTGGACGACTTACACATCGAGTTATTAATATCCAGGGTATGGACGACTACTTCGAGCCCACTTACTTTCATGCCGTGGTCCATGCCTCCGTGCTCCATGCCCCCGTGGCCCATGCCTCCGTGGCCTATGGCCCCCTGGTTCATGCCTGCGTGGACCATGGTGGACATGTCTGAGCCGTTCTGAAACAACAGTTGGAAAGGATGCTGGAATGAAATAGCTAATGCTTTTGAACAAACAAATACAACTAATTATTGATCATATCTTGGGTAAATATATCATGCTTTAGAAAAAGGTACCGTGTGAAATAGTAACGACATTAAATGGGTTTCCAAACTCATGGAGCTTAAATATATATATATTGAAATAAATATGAATAAGAGCATAGAAATCCTCTAAAAGCAACACAAAATTTCTGCAGAAATTCTCGTGCAAAAAGGGCATACAAATGGCTGGCTTACTATGACGTTGGCGCCCATTTTCTGACTAAGAGCTCTGTGATTGGTTCATAGCCACGTCCTGTGATTGGTGGATTCTCGATCCTACCTCAGTACTGGGCCTCTATGAAAGGCATTGCACAGCCTGTTCTCACTGTCATTTTCCAAGCTAGAGAATTTTCTCTTACTTTTTTCTCTTACTTTGTGCGACTTCATGACCTGAACAAACCAACTGTTCAAAATCCAATTAATTTTCATTCAACTGCTTATTGCAAGTTCCACTGTTTCTACTCTTTCAACAGTTTGAAATCTGACTAGCTAAAAATGAAGCAAGTCACCAAGGATGGTGGGAATTCTGCTAAGGCTGCTCGGCCTGCTGTCCCCCCAGATAGCATCTAGAGTTAGACCATTCAACTCTGAAGAGAGGAAGGCAGTGGTGGAGAAGAAGAAAGAGAAGAAGGAATGCAGGGAAGCTGCTACAGTCACCTCCGGTGACGGGCACCATGGAGACCCATCACGGGGACCCCAGAACGCTATATTCATCCCTTACACCATCGGGGATATTAAAAGAGCAGTCTTTGACACAGCTCACTTCGAGCGAGAGCTGCTGTCGCCCTTGCCTCTCACCCCCGGGGGTGTAAAGGGCCTGCTAGGCAAGCCTGGAGGGGGGTCCCTCCAGTCACCCACTTTGCGCCTCCTTCGGACGATTGGCTTGCTGAGATGTGGCGCGAAATGAAAGAAATGATGCAAGAGTTAATGCCTGCTGTCTGACCTACGGAGTCAAGTCAACCGACCTACAGGATCTGGGGTCGCTCTACCTCAGAGTCCAACATCTCTACTCCAGCCAGTACCTACGACTGGTCAGGTTATGATGTGGTGTGATGCCACGACAGAGCCCGCTAACTGGTGTCCCTAGAGGCACAGTAGTCTAGGATGGAGACTACAGGGCAACCAGGATGTTGCAGTTGCTTCACAGAAACTTGAAGTTCTAAATTCAGCAGATAAAATAATCCCAAATTATAAAAAAGTATTTAGATATTTCAGTTTGAGGAACTTGATGACAATGTACGTATTATTTAAATTCTAGTAAGGGTTTGGGCCATTACAAGAATTTGAAATATTAATTCAGCTGCAATAGGGCATGATAACGTAACATTTCACATTACAAATATATATTGGGATGAAGGGATGGTATTGGTAAGTCCCAGACCTCCTACATTTGCTATTTTTTCTATAAAAATAAATGAATTTGATTGCTCTTCCTAAATTTCAATAATTTTTCCGGTGTTTTCTTTATTTTACACAAGAAGCTGTAAAACAAAAAATAACGAATGTTGTGATTTGTCGCGGTAGAGTTTATCTATGCTACGAAATACACATTTTAAACTGGCATTTTTTTGTTTTAAAAAACCACGATTTTAAAAAATCTATGAACTAACTTCAGGATAAAAAACAACAATTATTTTTGCAATACGCAACATAAGTTAGAATATATGTTTCCTCTGATAATTATCCTATAAAGTGATGATGTACAGATCATGATATGAAGGACAATTTTCCATCACTCACTGTGTTATGTGAATGTCTAGGAGATTTACCCCTAGACATGTCCAGAAGGCTGGATTTCGCTGTGTAATTTAATGTTGAAACGTCGTGGCCTTTCTTTCAACTCCACTATCCTCGGGTCGGATATTTAAGGGTAATTCCATTCATTCAGAGCCATAATGTAGCACATCATTATATGTTATTATAATGTCAGGACAGCGCGTTATATTTTCTTGATCATAATATTTGGCTTCAGGATATGACATAATAATGTCAGTATATAATATTGTAGTACATATTGCAGTATGATATCTACATATTTTTTTATGGCAGGGAAAAGTTTTATGATACTATTGTCAGGATATTGCAATCTGGTGTAAGTGATTTAGGCTATGGTGTGATGATATGTAAGGATAATGGCAAGATATGGCAGTTTATTGTCCCAATATAACAGTGTAACATCACAATATAGCATTACAATCTCAGGATATAACAATTTGACGTCACAATATTTATTTACAGTCTCAGTATATGTCATTACTATGTAACATACCACGAGGTTTTCGGATGGTTGCCAGCTAGCTAGCTAGCAAGTAGTAGTAGTAATAGAAGTAGTAGTAGTAGTAGTAGTAGTAGTAGTAGTAGTAGTAGTAGTAGTACTGGTAGTAGTAGTAGTAGTAGTAGTAGTAGTAGTAGTAGTAGCAAAGAGCTTAAAACATTAAAGTGACAGGCCCAACTGCCCCCGAATATTATCTTTCTCCACCCTCCATTTGAATATGTGTACCCGATAAGTGTGTATTTCGTAATGTCATACAATTAATGACAACCATCTCTTTATTCTGATGGCTTTGAACACGCCGCTGGGGGGTCTAGATGAAGGGTCCGATGTTGATTTGTTTTTTTTCTTTGAAAGGATCAACACTAAGAAAAATCCTTTTTTTTCACTAAACCAGCCACGAACATATCATGAATATCACCTGTGTATTTTGGCGATATTCACGATGTCCCGCAAAGATGTGAAGCATGTCGATTGGCCCAGCCTAGAATGTAGACCCTTCATGCTTATAAATGTGAGTCTCGTGGGGAAATCGCCGTTAAGCTGTGGTTTTCCGATGACATTGTAATTAAACTAGCCAACATCTTCGACGATGTGATACATCTCAGACCTACATAGTTATCCCAATATGAGTTAAGAACTTTTGAGTCATAGATTACGGCTAGTAAATTACAAAAAAAAAAAAATAATCAAATCGGTGACTCGATATCAGCTTCCTCTCGATCTTGGCAACCTAATAAAACTGCGGGTGTGTGTAAAACACGAAAATGTAATGACCGATATTTTGTCATAGTTCGTCTTTTTCGAAACCTGATTACTTTGCCAACGGATGTTTCTAAAAGTAGTAATCTATCGGAATGTTGCCTTTATTCATGAAAACAGTCAAAAAGATATAACGGAGCTAAAACAATGACATGCCATCTGCCTGGACACGGGTCTTTAAGATAATCAGATAATGCATTGTAAACTCAGCGACGATGGTGCTCCAAGCGGCAGCACTAATTTAAGGGTGTGTGTAATGCCGTAGCATTTTCTTGGTAATTTATGATACCATACATCAACATTTTCGGAAGATTACGAAGAATCAGAGAAAATGGGGCGCCATTTTTTTATTCTTAGTGTCACTTTCAGTCCCATGGGAAAAAAGGAAAGCAACGTAACATAAATAATCAAATTTGCTGCACCTTATATATTCATGTATTACACCAAATAACAGGTAATATTGCACACAATGTTCAGAAGAGCACGCAGAATAAAAATATGTTATTATTAGACATAGTGACGCTTTAAGCTCAATAATTAAAAAATAAAATGATTTTTACACCATCGTCACACCCTTAATACTAAATATTTTTCAAGTCAAATACAAAACAAACGGTTTGCAAAAACTGTTAGCGATTATTCGTGTAAATCACAGTTTTCTTCACAGTTTTAGTGACACTTTCAGTCCCATGGAAAACGGAGAAAAACAGCATTTTTATACCAACGTCCAAGCGGGCATTCCAACATTGTTTCAACGTTGGATTGTGGTTACGACGTCACAGACATAAAAACAACGTTTTTCCTACGTCCTTAGCTGATACAGTTAAAACGTCTAAAGAAGGCGTTGTTTATACGTGGAATTTCGGTTTAAAATTTGCAACGTAACAGACGTAAAACACTATCTTTTCCACATACACTACTAGCTGTCGCTTCAATGTTCAATTCAGGATGGTGAGTTTTTGTAGAATTTGTGTTGCGATATAATCGACGCGAAAACAACATCTATTCAAGTCTAATACTGATCTTCAATGTTTAAATCGAGACATTGATTCTATGGTGAATTTTGGTAGAAACGTAACTTACTGTTGCTTTAAAGCTAAACCCAAGATGTTGAGTCTACGTAGAATTTCGGTTGTGATCTTGCCAATGTGAAAACAGCATATTTTCAACGTCTGATACAGACAGTTTATTCAATGTTTAGATCAATACAGTGTTTCTATGTTGGATTTTGGTTGCCTTCTAATTCTCTTCTACATGCTTTACTGACCGTCGATTTAACATTGAGATAAAGAATTAAGATTTCAGTTCTAGAAATTTTGTTGTGACATAGCCGAAATGAAAATGGCACCCTTTCATGTCTAATCTCGCCTGTGGATTCATCATTAAAATCCAGACGTTTGTCTATTTGTTGCATTGGTTATCCGCATTACCCACTCAACCCACAAACTTCGACTCACAGCCATCGACCCACAACCCCCTCGACCTACAACCCCCCCCCCCCCCGACTCTCAAGGGTTGTTAGGTATAGTTAAGGGTAGTTAACGCTAGTTCAGAATAGTTAACGGTAATGGATCGAGGGGGTAATGCAGTTAACCATGTTGACGCCATGTGATCTACATTACACGCTCGATCCCCTGATATAGTTAGGAGTAAATTAGGATCAAGGTGAGGGTTGTTCAGAGTAGTTAAGTATAGTCAATGTTAGTAATGGGTAGGTAAGAGTATGTAAGGGTGTTTATTGATCTGTAAGGCTTTGAAGGTTACCTAATGATATATAAGGGCTTGTTAGGGTACTCAGTGTATGTAAGGTTACTAACAGATATTATTATTACAGGGTACTTAGTTATATTTAACGATACGTTAGGGTATTAAGGGTTTATGAGAGTATTCAAAGGTATTTGCGTTTACTAAGCGTACTTAATTATATGTAAGGGTATTAAAGGTTTTTTTAAAAGTTTGTAAGGGCACTTAAGGGTTTTTATGGGTGAGGATGATATTTAAAAGTTTTAAGGTTATGTAATGGTTTGTAAGGGAATATAAGGGTATTCAAGGGTTTGTAAGGGTACTTAAGGGTTTTTAAGGTTATGTAATGATATTTGAGTGGTTTAAGGGTATCAAAAAAATGCAAGGTTTTTTTTACGGGTACTTAATCATATTTAGGGGTATTCAAGGATTCTAAAGGTATGTAAGGTTATCTAAGGGCTCGTAGGGTTTCTTCTTCTAGTACAGCAATCACTCCTGACAGAGAGTATTATCTGCCGGTAATGTTGGTTGCGCAAAATTAACAGTGAAAAGGTGAATTTGAGCAGTTAACTGTAACAAAAATAGTGCGATTAAAGACTAGATATGTAGTCTCATATCTGAGAGTGCCACCCTGATTGAGTTCAGGGAGCCGGAGGTACAATCAACAACTACTGGGGATAGCGCATTCCATGCAATAATTGTGCGTGGAATGAAGGAAAATTTGAAGGTGTCATTATGGGGGAGGATGGGTGCATATTTCCAAAAGTGAGATCCTTGTGCACTGTGGGTTCGGAGTCAATACCTTGTTCTGCAGCCAAGGTATGTCCACTAGGCCATGCACAACTTTATAAATCATGCATAACCTAGCTCTTTCTCTCCGTCTGGCAAGAGATTCCCAGCTTTGCTCATGTAGAATTGTTGACACACTGCTGGTGTTATACCAACGGTTACACACATAGCGGGCAGCCCTCCTTTGCACAGAGTCAAGCCTCCTAACATTCACTTGTGTATGGGGGTCCCACACCGTGCAGGCATAGGCCTACTCCAAGACAGTGTGGTCTGACCAACGCTTCATAAGCTTGTGTCATCACAGCTTTTGAAGCGATCCTAAGGTTCCTTCTGAAGAGCCCTAATACAGAGTTAGCCTTAGATGTAACTTTCTGAATATGGCTATTCTATTTCAGATCAAAAGTTATTTTTTGGTGTCTGTAATACAGAGCTCCTGGCCATGGAGTCCCACCCCTGATCCCATACCACTCACGCTTGTATAAGAGTCTCCTGTGCGGCACCTTATCAAAAGCCTTGCTAAAGTCCATCACTATCATGTCTGTTTCAGTCGGTACATTACACATAGCACTGTGCAGCCTGTTCCATCCAGACACAGACGGCACGCGTGTATCAAAATGCAGGCAGCTCTCTCAGCAAACACGAAGACTTGACCGAATGTTGTTTTAATGTTGGTCCAGCGCCGTTGGCGGTGGGCAAATATTGAAACAGTATTGGGTCAAATCCTCGCGTTTGCTGGGCTCCACACAGGTGTCTCTACACCAACCCCTCCCCCGCCATTATATTCTCGCCAGCCGATCAGGGTACTTTTAGCAAGACAGCCGGCCAATCACAAGCTTACTACAATACTTGAAATTGAGAGCGGGGGACATATGACGTCAACCATTTGCAAATTCTAACATGCGAAAGAGCAGTGTCTAGCGTGGGCAGTGTATCGGTACACTGGCTAAGTCGTGGAATAGTGACAGTAATTGGCTTTCACAGAATAGGCGTTTCCTAAAGCCATGTTGTAGCGTATTAAAAAAATTATTTGTGTCCAAATGGGTTGATATGCTGCTGACAATAATGTATTCCATGCACTTACCCAAAATACAAGCTAGGGACACTGGTCTATAGTTGCTGGCTTTATGCTTGTCACCTTTCGTAAAGATTGAAGCAATAATGGCAGTTTTCTAGTCACTGGGCACAATGCCGCTTTGGATTGATCTCCAATATATAAGCTCCAGGATAGGAGCTATTTCATGGCTCAACTCATTCAACACTGTCGCAGGAAGTGTGTCAGGACCACCTGCCTTATCAGGTTTAATGTGTTGTAACATCTTCTCTATGCCTTCCTTACTGATGCATATATCTGGCATAGTAGGGTGGGGACTGGGGCCTTTGTCTGATAAAGGCCCAGGAGGTTATTGGGTGAATACTGAAGTGAATTGCTGATTCAGTATCTCAGCCTTTTTCTCACTTTCACTGCGGAGGGGAGCCACACCTGATGCGTCCTTCCGCTGACTCCTAATAAATGACCAAAACCTTTTTTGCTTGGGGGCACGGTCATCTGGGCGTTGTATGGGTGAGGAAAAATCAATAATTGTTTCCATATAAGCCCAATAAGCCTGTCTCATCTGTTTCTGTAATCTATGTCTAATAGTACGTAGCTTTTCTTGAAGACGGGGGCTTTTACTACGTTGCCATTTGACATATACCTTATTTCTTGGCTGTATTATTTTTTTGCTGGCTTTGTCTACCCAGGGTAATCTATGCTTGGATGAAATAGGTTTTTGTGGGATATATTGATTCATACCTTTAATCAGACTGACCTTAAATTTTTTCCAAAGGTCATTTGCAGAGCACTTTGGATCAGCAAGGCACATTGTTTGAAAGAGGGTTTTTAGCCTAGATTTTAAATCATTCCATTTCGCTTTTCCATATAAAAAGACTTTCCTAACAGGTTTAATAGGGCGGTGTACACTGACGTCCTCTTATACTGGTCACAACTTCCAGCGGGAAGACATCCGCATAGATTATATCATGATCAGCTTTTCCCAATGGTGGAAGAGTTGATACTTTATTCAGCCCTGATTTATTATTTGTGAACATGAGATCCAATATGTTCTCATCCCGTGTTGACGTTCGGCCTAGCTTACAGGTTTGGCTGAAGCTGTGTCCGAACTGTGATGGTTCTCAAAGTCAAGGTCGCAACACCTGTTAACTCGTTTATTACTGTAATGACATATATTATGATGGCAGGATGCAGGCCTATATGAAGAATTTATAGTCTTCAGATACAGTCCATAACATTACTATCTAGGCTTGCTCTCTAAGGCAACTGTTTCCCTTTAATACGGTATGCTACATAATAGGCCTACATGGCTGTCGGATGTGAGCAAAGTAACATTAATTGCGCTGCGCTGCTCTAAAAATTGATGGTATTTTAATTTGTCACTTACTGAAATCAAAGTGTCACTAAAACTGAAATGAATAATCCTCACTCGATCTTCCAAACATTTTGTTTTGTATTTCACTTGAAAAATAGATAGTATTAAAAATGTTACGGTAGTGTGAAAATCATGTGTTTTATTATTTCTTACTTATTGAGTTTAAATTATCACTAGATTTAAACAAATATTATTCTGCGTTCTGTTCTGAGTATTTTGTATAACAGTATTTATATTATATGACTAACTGATGGGCTAAAATAAAATTATGGTACGTTGATAAAAATTGTGCTTCTTCTCCCTTTTCCATGGGACTTTAAGTGTCACTAAAACTGGAAAGAAAATTTAACATGATAAAGCGCCACCAGATTCTCCTAAACAAATGTTTTGTATTTCACTTGGACAACATTAGTATTAAGAGTGTTATGGTCGTGGGGAAATTGTTTTCTATTTTTTACTTAGTGTGCTTAAAGTGTCACTACAAATAATAATAATAATGTCTTTTTCCGATTCTTGCTGCTCTTCTGAACAATATTGTGTGTAATATTATCTGTAATATTCTATATTACGTGACTATCTGATGTGTAGAAATATAAGTATGTGTGTTAAGGTTTTTTTGTTTCTATGTTTCTAAACTGTTAAGAAAAAATGACACCCTGTGCTTGTCAGATTTTTTAACTGAACATTTTTCTAAAATAACATGATTAATTGACATTAAAATCTCAGGGACTTTTAGACCGGGAAATAGCCTATGCCCCTATACTACACTACACGTGAACGTGCCTGTAGTGGCGCGCTCGCTACTCGGTGGCACTATTGTTAGCAGCGTACTCTGTCACTGGAGTTACCCCCCTTATTGTTCTAGACTTTATAGTAGTAGTAGTAGTAGTAGTAGTAGTAGTAGCAATAGTAGTAATAGTAGTAGTAGTAGTAGTAGTAGTAGTAGTAGTAGTAGTAGTAGTAGTAGTTCTTTTCGTCCCCACTTGGGTAGCTCTTTAGGGTTTTTTTCCATCTGTTGCCTGGTTTCGTCCCCACATGGGTAGCTCTTTAGGGTTTGTTTTCATCTGTTGCCTGGTACGGAATACTAGTCTAAAAACAACCATTCAAGCTGCAGCCTTCTTAGGTCTGGCTATTATCTTCAGGGGCAGACCTCAGTTCCTTTGTTCAACAGCGGAGCTAATGCAGCTTTCACATTAGTGATCATTGATGTGACTGAGGTAGGGCCTTAAACTACTGTCACTGTTTGACATCAAACACTTTCTATGAAGGGAATTGCCCCTCAACTATTGTTATCTTGGGATCTATCCTACCCGAAGGAAGGCCTCGGCGCTTCCGTATTATATTGCACAGCGATACATAGGCCTATTATATAATATATATGCCTCTGATTGTCTGGACAGGTCTGGTGGTAAATCCCCTAGGCATGCCCAGAACTACTTCAGCACCTGAATGAAAAACACTCCCAATAACCCGCTGTGTACAACATAAAAGTAGTTTTGACCAGTTTTTTTCAATACAGTGACATTGGGGATTTGTTGCAAATTAAATGAAATGAATGGGGTTTTAGGCCCCCTTTGTGCACATATAGACTAAACTGGACTAGGCTGCGAAATTCGAGCCCTGGTGGTCTGAGGCCAATCACGCTCCCTCTCGGTCACAAAGGCTCCCCATAATATCGAATCTTTATGGGTGAGTAGGGGAGAAACTTTTTTTTCTTTAAGGCCAGAGTGGGATTTGAGCCCGCAATCTCAGACTTTCCAAGCAGGCAGCTTTAACCACTGCACCAGGCAATTTGTTGCACAGACGAAGCTTGTTTTGTTTAAAATAAGTAATCTTGGCAAAATGTTTAAAAGTCTGTTTTTTGTAGGCTACGGTTCAGGTGTGTTGGTTATTTTTAAAATACCCTTTCCCAAATGCTAAAACTATTGAGGCCAGTGATAAAGTAATCCCGGTCAGGGATCCTGCTCATTCCGGGTTGTTGATACAGCCAGCACAGGTTAAATACTGGCCCATTTATTGCACGTGACAGATGTGTTTTGTTACATAATAAAATCGGTCACATGGTAACTGAAGCTGGCCAGTGATTATTATGTATCTTTATTCTCGCCTTTTGATACAAATCGAAGTGCATGCATTATCTGCTGATAATAAACCACCCCATTGCCTAATTAAACATGATATCCTTTTATGTTGCACAAATCGCTTCAAGACTAATTGTTTAATGCATGTTTATGCTAACATTATCACCAGCGACTTAATTTTAATTTGTTTTGAAAAGTGAAGCACAAATAATAATGATACTATTACAATTTAGTACTGTTTATTTTTTAATTGCAATAGTCCGTTCCTGACTTATATAAATACCGATGAATACATACGGTACATGTTCTGCCTACTCTGTAATCGAGCTACGGCATTCGAATTCAGCCTACACTCCACTGAGGGAGCAATACCATCACGCCGTGGCCCCAGGGGAGTGAAAAGAACTCCACACGATGTAATATTAGCATGCTGGTTTCATTAAAAGGAATGTTGAGATATTGATAAATGTATAGCGGATGAATAAACATTGTATGAGGTATGTTTGAATGACACTTGAGTAGGCCTATTACTCCACTTTGAACTTAGTCGTCTGCAATAAATATAATCTTCAAAAAGGAAATAATGTAAATGAGAAAACTACATTTTAATGAGATGCATGAATATATTTGTGTGGCGAAACCTTAATAACTAAAAAGAAACGGCTATGGTGGAATTTATAGCATTTTAAAATCCAGCATAAAGCTCTACAATAAAACCATCCACAGAACCTGTTGTCTATTAATACATTTTTAATGAGCTGCGCAAATGATCTTGTTTAGACCTTAATAACTAAACAAGTGGGGGCTATTTTGTATTTCAAGATTGCGGATCTTAGAGAATATCTATTTTCATAACATTTTTATTCAATTATGAAATCTTTGTTATTAAAGCAATCAGTCTATTAAAAATCATCAACAAATCAGTAGTATTGTTTTGGCTTTTTAATATGGCCATATATGATGTCCATGGACTAGAATTGCGTAAGTTTTTTAATTTTTATGTTGCGCATTTACCAGCTAAGCGAGATATAAAGACGAAATGATCTTATTTTGGACATGCAATTGGACACATTTGTAGTCAATTGACATGTTTACATCATATGGTCATATTGAGAAATAAAAATACAGATTTTTTGATGATTTTAGCCTGATTGTGTCGCTTTAAAATACAGGTGAAATATAAATAAGTTTAAGTAAAGAAATTATTTAATATATAGTTCGGGGAAATCAACATTTCAACACATATACTTTTTTTTGGGTGGGGAGGGTGTTTCACTTATATCTTATTTGATTAAGGTTCCACTTAAAACGCATTTTGAATTTCAAGATGGCAGATCTTGGTGAACTTATTGTTTTTTTTTACCTGCGGATGTCCCGTTAAGAGATTACCGACATGCGATGACCCAGCAGACGAGAAACTTGAGCCACGAACCACGGGGCCGTCGCTATGTGTTTACTGGGTGCCAAGCCCAACATCGAACGTGTTTTTCATACATATATATTCATATATATATATAGTGAAGTGTGGAGCTATGAAGAAGCCTCGTACTGATAATTCCTCTGGTCAAACTATTTTTGTTACAGCTTACATCAGTGTCATCTTCATGAGGCGTTTCTAGATAAAACAAGTCCATTCTGATAAAATATTTCCGATTAAGCGTCCGTTATTGTGGAAAAGGGATAGAAGAGCAACCGAAAGTCACAATTGCAAGGATGAAATCAATCGTTATCTGGTTCAAAGGCCTATTCCCATGTGCCTTAAACCTAAAAAGTTTAAAATTGTGTTATATAGGTTTTTATCATCGTAAATCTATCTTATCTTTCTCCACCCTCTATTTGAAAGAGATATGTACGGTTTACCCCGTAAGTGTGTATTTCAGAATGTTCATACAATTTCTAACAACCATCCCTTATTTATATTGGGTTTAACCAAGCCACTGAGGGTCTAGATGAAGGGTCCAGATGTTGATCTGTTTTTTTTCTTTCAAAGGATCAACACTGAGGAAAATCCCTTTTTTTTGTCACTACTCCAGCCAAGAACATCCCATGAATATTACCTGTGTATTTTGGTGATGCATAGATGTAAAACATGTCAATTGCGAAATGTGAGACCCGTTGGGGAAGTGCCTTCAAGCCATGATGTTCCGATGACATTGTAATTAAACTAGCAACGTTTTTGACGATGTGATACATCTGAGACCTTACATACTTATCCTAATATGCGTTAGAATTTTTTTGTCATAGATTGCGGCTAGTAAATTATAGAAAAAAACTTTAGAAGGAAATAATCAAATCGGTGACTCAATGTCACTTTCTTGTCAAACATTGCAACTTCATTAAAAAACGGGTGGATCTAGAAGACAAAAATGAAATGACTGACATTTTGTCATAATTCTTTTTTTTCGAAACCTGATTACGTTGCAACGGATGTTTCTAAAAATTGTAATTTATCGAAATGTTGCCTTCACAATCGAAAAGATCTAACAGAGCTAAAACAAAAACATGTCTTTTGCCTGGGTATGGGCCTTTAATGTTATGTCGACATAAAAGTAGGCCCACTCTTATTTCGACAAAACAAAGTGATTTAGTTTACTCAGAGCTTGTGAGGTGATGATTAGCTGTACGATTCAAACAAAAATTTTAAACATACAGTTTTTTCGTTTAGTTTGAAATCCATTTAGTTAGCTGGACATGGCAATTGTAAATACAAACAATTAGTTATAAGTGGATGTAGTTAGCTATCACTCATTAAAGATCAAATGATATAAGCGAATGTAATCTAATCATAATGAAATCTAATCATCATGAATTAATTAAGTAAGTAATGGACACTGCAAAGTTCGGACTGTACATTCCTGTAGGAATGCACAGTCAAATGTATCCACAGCAATGTAGTCTTGCACCAGCGTTATTTCAAAGTGTGTTCATAGTGCAAGAGCATTAGTGTTAAACCTGGAATAAAATTGCAGAAAGCTGATTTTTTTCAGGAATGATACCAGAGTATCTACGCAGACGAATGCCGAAAAGTATGTGGCTTTTTTAATTTAAGATCGCCGCCATCATGCTAACGCCATCTTCCGAAAAGCCAGGTATGTACCACAATTAATCACTTTTCAGTTTCAAAATATGTTTTTTTATTATCTCTTCTCAGGTCTATGGCATGAGGAATTCATCCGGATTATCAGGAATAATATCAGTCATTTCCTTATTACGATAAGTCCAAGATGGCTCTTTACAATAGAGATTTTGGCGACCAAAAACTTGTAAGACGGCGACCAAATCGGTCATTTTCCATGATCATTGATGGCCGTGATTTGGCCAAAGTCAAACATCAAACCTATGTTATTTTCGATAAAATAGAAGCAGTTTCATGCTGTTTGTGCATAGCATAGCATAGCATAGCATAGCATAGCATAGCATAGCATAGCATAATAATATTGCTTAACGTCACTATTCGGCACTAGTGGTCATATAAGTTGCGCTATAATACGATAAAAAATTCTGGCCCAATACTAAAACAATATTTTGTGCGCACGTTTATCCTGTATTATTTCATGAGTGCCCAAGGCAGCAACAACATTTGCCAGTGGCCTTTCAGACAGTCTACATACTTACCAATATTGTACATGTATTTAGATATTTTCAGTATAGCCGGCCTAAATTGTAAGATGGTGTGCACTTGTTAATAGTATAGTTTTAGAGTGGCTTTGTTTTGTCTGATGAAGTTTTTTTTCTTTTAATAATGCATGTCTAACATCACTGCTCGCCTGGACTTATTGTAACAGCATCCTGTACGGCCTCCCCAATAGACTTATTCAGCGCTTAGATGTATTCAGAACACCGCAGCACGTCTAGTGACACGCACACATCGAGATGATCACATAACAACAGTGCTTAATAGACTCCATTGGCTACCAGTGCAAGAGCGAATCATCTTCAAGGTACTGCTGATCACTTACAAAAAATCCATGGCAGCGCGCCATCATATTTATCCGAGTTATTTTCAAGCTACACTCCAAGCAGACGCCCTCGCTCATCATCAAAAAACCTTTTTTGTCGGCCTTCAGTCGGCCTTCAGTGCAGCGCCAAAGCTGTGGAACGAACTCTCGGATTCAGTGTGGAAGTGCGAATCCTTAGATGTCTTCAAAAGCGCCTTGAAGAAGCATCTTTTCTGTAACGCCTACATTTAATTGTCTGTAAAGCTCACAGAGCACTGTATGTGCGCTATAGAAGAACTTATTATGATTATTATAACATACCTATAATGTTATCTATGCAGATGTGGGGCTATCATCTGACCGCCATGAAATCGCTAAAGTTGTCATATCTTCGTCAATACTCGTCAATACTCGTCAAAACTCGTGATAACTTTTTGTAACAATTAGGTTGGTCGATCCAATGGCTGACGATATTCAATGCCTTAGTAGCCCTACTCACACTGGCTAGAAGGCGTACACATTCGCATCACCCCCATCTAACGTCACGACTGGGCATTATTAGAACAGGATGTGAGCCTATAATTATATGATATTATAATCATGATAATGTAAATATATCACATTCTATGACTCAATGCTTTGCCTTTGAGATGACACAATGGAGTCTGAAGGTGCAGCATATCATCGTCATTTCACATTACCAGATGATTGAACAAAATTCGATTACTGAATAGACATTGGAGGGTGGAATTCGACCAATCAAGTCTGACATTACAAGTTCAAAGTGGTCAAACAAGGCAAATTGCTCAACCCCTTCAATCTTGGAGCAACCGTTGATTTTCGTGAAACCGGGATATTTAATAGGCCTATATTAGTTCAGGTTGTTTTTCGACATAGACGTTATCTCATATTTAGTATTCGACTTACCATACTTCTGCTGACGTGTACCCACTTGTAATATGCCGATAACCTGTACACTCAAACACTTAAAGCAGCGGGCTTACTGCTACCCTGACTGACAATGCTACATGACCACACATGCACTCTCACATCGTGACATAAAAAACGAAAGAGGAAGAAGGAGAAAATCAACATCATCCTATAGTACTTTCAACAACCCTTTCTCTCCCGTGACAATTACCCCAACACGATACAATGACCATGATGGGTTAAGGTTGGACCACAGTCTACGACGCTGGACCAACATTAACCCAACATTGGTTCAATGTATCGTGTTTGCTGGGATCTGTATAATATGATCATTGTAAATGATGCTAAATCGTAATTTTCATGCATTTGTGCTACGCGACCAATATATCTTAGTGTAACATTTCCGTTCCACGCAATGGACACGTTTTGAATGGAGATAGGTGCAACACCCGTCTAAGGTCAGCTTGACTGATCTATCATTCGGTGCATGGTATTGAGCGACACTGCCTAAAAGAGTGAAAAGTGAAAATAATTTATGTTTCCGTGAAGTAATGTTCACCACGTCAATATCTAATGTACTTTGGGACTGGGTTTTAAAGGGTGTGATTACCTCGCTGCTGTAGTCCGTGTGACGTAATCTAGGTGCGGTCCCAGTAAACACAGAGCAGTTGTAAAACATTCATACAATGTTTGAAGACGTTGTGCCGACATTGCATAAATGTTATACAAATGTTTTGTGTTCACCGGGGTGACTTTTGAAAGTTTAAGTTCTAGGATTTTTAAGTGACAAATTTGTTCATATGACAACATATGACAACTTATGACAACAAATGGCAACATATGACAATAGATTTTATTATAACATAAATAAGATAGGTCATACGTCCAATATTTTATTTTTATTCAACTCACTAAAATGTCCGGCGATCTCCAGGTACAATTTTGTTTGAAAATTATTTTAACTTTGAAAATCCTTTCTTTGTTATGTGTACCGATATTCCCGAATTTCTAATGATGAATAACTTGCACCTGTCATGATACATGACACAGAAAGGATCAGACGATGTAAAGTATTTTTTGCCTTAAACATGTCAGAAATAATCGCGCATGCCTTGCCTATCTTGCCTAACAAGTTTATCTTACTCACGAGCCCACAGGGTGATACCATTCTCTATCGAGCCTAGCTTCTCAAGAACGGCCAATCATACAGCGCTTGACAGCTGCCTGAGAGCTGAACAAGAGATCGATTCTTAGTGACCCTTAAATAAATCTGAAACATCCAATGAGGTTTGAATCTCAGACACCCCCCCATAGCCAGATAGCACTCACGTGAGACTGGCCAAGAAAGACTTGCCAAGATGAATGGAGTTGAGAAAAATAAAATTCAGTCACCAAATATTTTGTCAATGGCAAAACACGTGGTTCACGATATTGGGCGTACGACCTATAGTATTTTTTTATTTTATTCAGTTTTTAAATCTGCTTGGACAAAGCCATTGATAATACAGTCTGTTTCTGTTTCATCTCTCCAATGACTGCTATCAACCAAAATGTTTTTTTTAAAAGTTTTCTCACAGCGAAAAGATGCGATGAGCCCTTTTCAAATAATATAATTCAATACAAAATATACTGACATTATGTCGCTGGAACGACACATGTAAAATATCAGCAGAATAATAATTAATTAAATGATAACCTGTTGGATTGATAGTGTTAATGAGCTGCACTGGTCAAGAGGATTAGCCGCAATGGTCGGTGCCCCATACCCCCCCCCCCCCCACCCCCCACCAGATAATTAGTGATAATTAGTGATATTGTCTACACGTTGGGAAGGATGGTGACAATTTAATGTCTCAAAGCAATAAAACCTCAAAAAATATGTTGGCTTGAATTCGCGAAATGGTCCAAAATCAGTTTTGCGTAACATTAATACTCGCGAAATTAAACTTTATTACATAATATTAGTATGTCTGTTGATGGGTCAAGCAGTTCGCAGCTTCTCGAAATCTGATCTGAAGTTTTGGAAGAAGGTAGTGTTGTAAAACTGGTTTGGGCGAAAATAGGCTGGCATTGGAATTTACTAAAAATATCTTCCTCTGACAGATTAGTAATACATAAACCATCTATAGTAGGTCTGGTAATATACATATAGAATACATTTACCTCTAATATACACACAAAATTTAAAATATTTTTGTTAATGAAATATCGTGTTTTTTATTGTTAGGGTGGTCCCGGGCCAGCGTTATAGGTAGTGAGGCAACATCAAACCAAGATTGATTTAATATTTCGTGTTTGCTGAGAAATTATTCTAGTACATTTCGACAGTGCTGTTTTGATTCCCATATAACACTATACAGTGCAACCTGAACATAGGGGGCCTACCAGACCCTGAACAAACCTGAATCATGTCTAAACGGCAATGATTAATTGGTCCCGTATTATTTACACTCAAAAAAATACTACTTAACCCTTTCTAAACTGGAGCGTAGACACTAGACAGTCCTTGGTTTGTCGTCGCGTTTCTGGTCGCGTCCATATTCGCTCTCTGGTTGGTGTTTTTGCGCTTTATGGTATAACTGGGGGGTTTCTATATGATTTAGTTATATCTTGCCATAGACCTATAAATGTGGGTTTCCTTCAGTACTTGGCTGGCCCTGATGGCTCATTCCATCCGGTTGGGGCTCGAAACAGAGAGGTATGCATGCCTAGTGGTTTGAAGCATGTCGGATGTTTGTCATCGAGCTTGTATATATATATACAGTGCTTCATACTGTTCAAAGGTGCTGGAGTGTGTAATACTGTCTATGGTACTGTGCACTATGAAGAAATAAACCCTTGAGGCTACTATGGTATTCGAAAAGAGTAGAGCTCAGTTTCAATTTCCGGCTTCCTTTATTTTTTTATTGTTTCATTTGTTAGGCTTTACATATACACAAATATATACAGTAATATAGTACAAGTATGCAATTGTAAGTAAAATTGTGTACATTAGGATGTCAAATACAGGTGACCAGCACCCTTTCTATGTTTTACATCCAGGATAAAATTGCATAGACACTTGAATTCAAGTTAAAGTGTAGAAGATAATTTTTATATACATGTTATATGAAATATATGTTTCCCGCACCAAAACCAGAGATAAAATAGCTACATATTATTATAAAAAGTAGAAAAAAAAGACACTCTGGCAAGCGCAGAAAATAAATACAATTTCAACACTTATAAAAACATACAAAGTTGCTGAAGTACGTATTGTAATGTAATGTTATAGGAATCAAGTTTGGATATAGGAATGTGTCGGATTCACATGTTATTGGACGTAGCCCTGGGCGTCAGGGGCCACGAAGTCAGTATATCCAGGGCTGACGTATGTGTTGTAGAATATAGTATGACTTCTAAAGAGACACCCATGTTATAATGTTTATTCCGTATGCCAGGCCTTAGCCCAAAGTACATAATAAAATAACACATTCTAACAGTCTAAAACAGATAATACATATTTCGCCATTTGTGCCTCTTTTTCAAGCCATGTTTAACATAACCATGTATAATCCTAACTGAATTCAGCGTTTGGATTATCTTTGAGAAGTTTGACGAAATCAATCATGGATTGGCGGAATCTCCCAGACATCAGTTTCTCTACAATCTGTGCTATATCGTCAGTGTCAGAGGGTGTTCCAATGGAAGCTAGCTCTGTGAGTAACTCCTCATCAACACTATCCAGGTGATCATTCAACCGTGGAAGCAATATTTTCCAAAGAGCCTGCAGTGTGAGTTTATGCGTTCTCATTGAACGTACATAGCCTTTACCTGCCATCACTTTCTGAGCGGTATTAACTCCCAAAACATCACATTCTATCCACAGCGCACAGAAGCCAGATTCATCCATGTGGCAGCCCAAAATACCACGAAAGTTCATTCATATATGCAGCCCACCATGGCTGGGTATCAATACATCCTTGTATCGATCCACTGACCACCTAACTAAGTTCCATCAGCTTTACATACAGTGCCTCATCGACTGTTAGAAAGTTATACATGTTCCTGCTCCAGTGATTCTGCTACGTGCAACACTCGCATAACAACAGTGTTCACTTTATCCAGTTCATGTGCTGGAGCTTGTATTATGGGTAGGTACCCCAGTGATGTTTGCTCTGAATTGATGGTGCTGGCCTGCTGAAGTCCAAGAAGGCATGGTATTTTGAGAAGAGTGGTTCATTGTGAAGACCATGTCCTTCGCATGAGCGTTCATGGCTGATGGACATTCATCGATTGAATGAGTAAACCAATCCGCTGTGTTATCTTCAGTGAATGGGCATTCATAAATTTGGTTCGGGTGGACATACTTGCCATGATGCAACCCGTGTAGCATGTGTGTGGATCGAGAATACTGACAGTATGTCTATTAAATATATTAAAGTGTTTGAAATGTTACCTTTTTTGTATTAGAGTATTCATCATGATTCATATGTTAATTTAATTACATCTTATCAACTAAGTAATGGTACCTATGAATTCCTTGTTTCCAACAATATATTAATATATGTTTTATTTCTGCTTTTATCATGTTTGGTACCAAATATATGGCAATTAATAGATTTTAGTTGTTTCGGTGGCGGCCATTTTGGAATTTACCATTACAGTATTATTCGTTCAAAATCCAGCCTGGCAAACACCATATTTGGACTGAGGACATATTAATACATCTAGAACACATGTTTGCCAGCCGTAAACACAAAATGCCTCCATGACTTTTTAGAGGCACATTTCTTCATATACTCCCTGGTCTAAAAAGACGATATTATTTATTCTCATTATACGAATAATCATACCAACAATAACCCAATGTCTACAGTTCCAGATTGGTAAAAAATTATATTTAAAAAAAACTTTAAATATACTAATTTTGATCCAGGCAGAAAAACATATACATAAATGATACATAAATAGGCCTATAGATGTATATAGCTACAACACTTACAACAGCTATTATAGGCTTGCATTTAGTCTGATGACTAAATGAATATTATAATGAATATTATAATGAATATTATGCATACTGATTTTCAGCACTCATATGTTTTAAAATGTATTTTTATTACGCTATGGAATGGGATTTTTTAGGAGGAATTTAAAAATCATAAGGATTAAAAATCAGAAAAATAAGTGGGTGCTAAAGATAGTGACTGTTGCTGCCAAATGCGACTTTAAGCATTATGTTAAAGGGACTGGCCCAGGCTAAAATCATAAAAAAATCGGTGATTTTTTTGGCTTTTTAATATGACCATATGATGTAAACAAGTTCATAGACTGGAACTGCAAAAGTTTTTTTATCTAGCCTAACTGGTGAATGCGCAGCACAAAAATTAAAAAAAACTTTAGTCTATGGACATGTTTACATCATATGGTCATATTAAAAAGCCAAAATAAAATCATCGATTTTTTTATGATTTTAGCCTGGGCCACTCCCTTTAATAATAAAACTCCATAATGTATCTCTCCAAATATATTTTTTCTTGACCCACTCTTCTTTTCAACTTCTAGTTGACAGTTGTCGTCGTCCTCTTCTGCGACATTACATTTGTTCAGCAATTTTATATGTGACGTGTTTCTGTCACTCCGCTTTCTGTTCTCTGCTGTTTTTCTTTGTATGTTTTTTAAATTGTTTTCATTTGCGGTAATATGTCTGTCAATAAATTTGCTTTATTCTTCTATTAATTTTCTTTTGTTACAATTTATTTCCCGGTACTGTTTCTCATACTTTGGTTGCAATCATTAATCTTGTAGACCATGGGCCAGAAGTATGAAACCCTCCCCCCCCCCTCCCCTAGGGATTTTTGTATACAGTATTTTTTTGGAAAGTGATATGTCCTGAGCAAAAATCAGGTTGTTTACATTTTTTTACTTCTTGGAAACGGGTTCTGGAGGCCTTCAAAGATGGTACCCGTACAACTACATTTGAGGCGTTTCGCGACAAATATGACAACGGGTGACTGCAGACAAGTTTGTATTTTACCATCATAGCCGGCACCCTCAATGACTTTTGTGAGATTTTTTATGCCAAAAGTTCATTAAAAACTAGAAAAAGTAAACACCATCTATATCTATGTATGTAAATATTAATTAAAATTGTAATAATTATAACAAATGCAACAAAATTTACTGTAGATTAGCGATGTCAAAAACATATTCTGCAGAGTAACCATATCTTCAGAGTAACCATATCACATAACATATCAAAATGACCAGAATAAAGCAAAGAAACCAGATGTGATACTCTAATTAACCACATATGTAACAGTTGACGATGCGTTTAATATTTACCAACTGCTAATATATCCATATGTGTATTATACAAGTGGTTGTACACGTGTCTCCTCTTGAAAATATTTGTATTTTTATTATTCACTATTTTGTATTTTTAACATTACATATTTATATTATACTTAACAAGCTTCCCATGTTTTTCTGTAACAAATGCTTCAGAGTAACCACACGATTATTGTAGTGTTATATTATTCAGCACATCATATCGTCCACAAAATTGTGGCCTGCCAGATCTGGCAGCCCTATACACACAATACTATAATGATATATTCAAATTCTCTGAACTTATGTCATATATCTACATACTAGATCAATAAGGTAAACATGGATGCACATTCGCCAGGGGCGTGCCCAGCGGGGTTTCCTGGTTGCCCGGAAACCCCCTCCCCCTAAAGACTGAACAAAATATCTTAGTTTTTACGGACCTGATATTTCCTTGTCACCTCACCTGGCACACAGTGTCTCACTCCCAAAATGCTATGAAACCTGGTTTTATCAATGTTATGACAAGCAAACTATTAAATTGGCACCTATATGTATTTAGTTTTCTTCTTTACGGTCAGCAGCGATTCTGCTCTCAGACGATACCAATATTGTTGCAAATTCAACCGTGGACTATGATTTTTTTGCATAATAAAATGTTCTCAATCAGGTGAGAATGTTATATGTATCATCTTCACACAGACGCTGGCTGAATTTATATCTAGCCAGTAACAGGCAGTTTAGGTTAATCAAGAATGAGGTGATGGATGGCACTTAAGCATAGTTCCGAGGGATGAGAACCCTGATAATCATTAATCACCTGAGGGACAATGTATGTTTTGACGTGGGAAATGAAACATGATCTGATCACAAAATACAACGACAGATGTTATGGATTCAGTGGCGTATCTATAAGGGAGGTTTATATACTCCCCTCAAACTACCAAGGATAAATATCCATACATCTTATCTATGTCTGGTGACACAAGACACAATATCCCTTAGATTGCAGAATAAAGCATTTGGAATTAAAAAGAAAATCGCGGGGACATGCCTACGCCCCTCCCCCCCCCCCCTGAGCCCTCCTAGAGAGGAACTGTCTTATGTCACGTTCAAAACCCATTGAGGGGACTAGATGACAAGCTAGATCCGCCCCTAGGTAAATGAAATAAATTAAATGGGGTTTTGGGCCACCTTTGTGCACATACAGGCTAAACTGGGCCAGGAGAACCTCCTGAGGATGGTGAAATGAATGAAATGACAGTCACACTGTCCTCCAGACACAGGATTCGAAATTCGAGCCCTGACGGTCTAAGGCCGAGTAGGCCCTACGCTACCTCTTAATCACGGAGGTTCCCCACGATATTGAATCATAGCGAGTGCGCATTTTGTTCCTTCGAAACTTGAAGGCCAGAGTGGGGTTTGAGCCCGCGATCTCCGACTTTCTAAGCAGGCAGTTTTAACCACTGCACCAGGGCCCCAGCATTCGGGTACCAGAATACGTCAGAAGAACAAGCTAGACAATAACCCAGCAGATGAATCTGTCACCTTCTGTTGACACCATCTATTGGTATGTAGGCCTGGACGATGATCTCTAGTTGGTACAATTATTGTAAAATAAATTCCTTCTATCCCCAATACGTTGCTGTCATTTACCATGGTTCAATTCTATAAGGTTTTTCTGTCAGTGATCACACCAACGACCACGATATCAAGGTTAATCTAGACAACAGTTTCTGATAGAGCAATATGAAAACGACTAGGAAATGTGAACTGTGTAAATATTAAGCAAGGTTTTACTCTAGACAACTCCCAAGCTTGCCTTCACTGAGCCCCAGTGTCTCCCCAGAGAGGAGTCTCTGATCAGGAGTCTCTGATGTGGAGTGAAAAGCTTGCCATATGTTTTATACGTTTAGATTCTAACTGATTAATGTACATATCAGAATTAAAAACTAATATAGCCTAGACTACATTATTTTTTTCCAAAAAATATCAGCTTATTTTCGAATAGTTTTACTGCCCACATTACTGCATGTGGCACATGTACGTTTTTAAATGCCAGTGCTGAATTTGATTCCAAATAAAATCTGTATCCCTTTCGCTATCATCACGATATTTCATTTTGAAAACCCCCTAATGCCAATCCTGGGCACGCCCCTGTTCCCCTAGATTTTCCGGTGCCATACATGGGTCAAACATAGATGTATTAATAGGTAGGCTATACGTATACGTTTGGAGTGGCACAGTGAGCAAAAATATGTGACAAAGGTCTAGAAAATTTGACATTAAGGACTGTGTTCTTTACCAATACACATGACTTTGTTTATCACAGCACTGGTTATTTTCGTCATGAAGCCACCATGATATTATGTCTGCTACGGCCGTATGTGTAGGCCTATATACAGCGAGGGAAGCCACCATGATATTATGTCTGCTACGGCCGTATGTGAGGCCTTTATACAGCGAGGGAAGCCACTATGATATTATGTCTGCTACGGCCGCATGTGTAGGCCTATATACAGCGAGGGAAGCCACCATGATATTATGTCTGCTACGGCCGTATGTGTAGGCCTATATACAGCGAGGGAAGCCACCATGATATTATGTCTGCTACGGCCGCATGTGTAGGCCTATATACAGCGAGGGAAGCCACTATGATATTATGTCTGCTACGGCCGCATGTGTAGACCTATATACAGCGAGGGAAGCCACCATGATATTATGTCTGCTACGGCCGTATGTGTAGGCCTATATACAGCGAGGGAAGCCACCATGATATTATGTCTGCTACGGCCGCATGTGTAGGCCTATATACAGCGAGGGAAGCCACTATGATATTATGTCTGCTACGGCCGCATGTGTAGGCCTATATACAGCGAGGGAAGCCACCATGATATTATGTCTGCTACGGCCGTATGTGTAGGCCTATATACAGCGAGGGAAGCCACCATGATATTATGTCTGCTACGGCCGCATGTGTAGGCCTATATACAGCGAGGGAAGCCACTATGATATTATGTCTGCTACGGCCGCATGTGTAGGCCTATATACAGCGAGGGAAGCCACTATGATATTATGTCTGCTACGGCCGTATGTGTAGGCCTATATACAGCGAGGGAAGCCACCATGATATTATGTCTGCTACGGCCGCATGTGTAGGCCTATATACAGCGAGGGAAGCCACTATGATATTATGTCTGCTACGGCCGCATGTGTAGGCCTATATACAGCGAGGGAAGCCACCATGATATTATGTCTGCTACGGCCGTATGTGTAGGCCTATATACAGCGAGGGAAGCCACCATGATATTATGTCTGCTACGGCCGCATGTGTAGGCCTATATACAGCGAGGGAAGCCACTATGATATTATGTCTGCTACGGCCGTATGTGTAGGCCTATATACAGCGAGGGAAGCCACTATGATATTATGTCTGCTACGGCCGTATGTGTAGGCCTATATACAGCGAGGGCGTCCTCACAACATCTGGCTGTACACAACAGCTTAAAGCTACCACTCCACAAAGGCGTGATGCGTGAGCGGTGAACACGCATCGAGCGAGCCTTCCATGACGTCATTTTATGGATTCTCCCTGGTACCCCCTCCCCCCAAGATCTTTGCATGTGATCCAGGGACAACCACCTCAATCATAAGCTTTATAGCAAATATGTTGCCTTGGCATTTATTGTTTCTCTTGCGCGATTTCTCTTGCGCGACTTTTAGCTCGTAATTTGAAACAGGATATCTCCGAGCTGTTCCCTGGTCATTCGAAAATCTTGATGGACACGTTCTGAATCCAATTTCAATTCTTTCACTAGATGATAATAAATCCCATATATTTGTATTTATTTGATTATCTCATGGATCCACCACATGTGCGTTCAACGTTTTATTTTCATGTATAAGTAGGCCATGCACACAAGTCTGTTAAGTTTAGTCGTCATCCTAAATTTCGCTCATCAAACGTTTATATATAGACAAATAAAGTTCCATTCTCCTCTGTGTAAAAAAAACACAGGAGATCCGCACTGGTTGGCTCCTCCAGCAAAAATAACTTTGACGCATCACGCATCACATTTTGACATACATGTGGAGTAGGGCAATACGCATCGCGCATCACGTGTATGTGGAGTCGTAGCTAATACTGGCACACCAAGATGGTCGGCTACCTCATAGCTAGTATACTGTTCTAAAAAGAACTGATTGTTTGGTGTTATTGCTGCGCATGTCTGTCTTATTGTGCGCATATAATGTTGTCCATTTCTGCACAGGCATAGAATGATGCAAAGACAGAGGGTCTTTAACATTATCATTCATCAGGGTGCTTTATAGATGTCATGTGCCTTGGAAAAAATTTCTCACTGAAAAGAAAATTGATCTGTATATACATTTCAGTGCTTTCAGAATTTACATGTATATATTTATGCATTTCTGATGCTGTGCAGCATTGTTCATCTGCTACTATATTTTAGAAATATAACCAGATATACCAGATTATATGATTTCACTTTCATTAATTTTCATGCCACACAGGAACGTACATAAGATCTTCTATGAGAGGATGACTTCATTTCTAAGAAGTCGAATATGCCAGCATATACCAGTATAAAGATAATTAGCATTGTACCTGAGTCGACAAGTAACATACTTGCAAAATTAAATTGTGGACTTCAGTTGCAGCTAGTAGATTATCATGATTATTTGCTCTAAGTTTTAAATCTGATGCTACTAATGGAATACAATATATCATATCTGTTTATTTCCTATACGAGGTATCTCAATGTGCATGATATGAGCTCTGGTATGAGATGACGCATAATTCGTCATGTGAAGTAAGCAAGATGCTGTATTTTTACAGGCTGTAATTTTGTGATTTCTTTTCTGGAGTTAAAGTACATGTTGATCATTTAATCAAAATATATATAATCCATTGAGTTTAATGATGGTGGAAAATTTAAAATGAAGCCATTTTGCCTGTGAATTTCCCATCGTATATTCCCTCATCTTTCAAATCAGGTTCAGCATTGTGGCTGGATATTTCCTTTCGTACTGTTATCTAGCAATTTGTTTGCAAATATAAGGTAAAGAACAATCAGTTATGAGTGAATTTCACACAACATTGCCTTATCACCTGCAGGTGGACATGAAAAGTACTACCACTAACAACAGTACCGGTACCCCAACATATTTTTTAGGAAAACAATGACGCTAAGAATCATTTTCTGGCTCACGTTTTGCTTTAATGAAACAAGCTGACATTTTATAGAGGGTGGGAGTGGGGCAGGCCACCTGCTCTACAAGTCATGTACGATAGTAAGGCATATCTGCAGCAACCAACAGCAACCTAGGGGCCAACAGAGTAGTTGTGAGGTAGACACATCCAACCTTAATGAGTCGTAACATATCTTATTTCTAACCTTGTGTGCCACAACCAAACAAAATAATGGTGTACTAATTGGAAAAAAATTGAAACACTTGACGTGGTAGCTTGAGAACTTGTTGTACATTTTCAAAATCGTTGCTGATATGTGGTAATCACAGTACAAGTACAAATATTTCACATCTGTCGAAAACTGACGCGTTCATACTTAAATATCTACCGCGTCGTTATCTGCTACAATTTTTCTAGATGAAAGTGCCTCAGCTGGTTTCCCTGTCGTATTCTGGTCATTTTGATATGTCATATGACATAGTTTACATGAAAACAAATAATTTTATGTATGACGTTTAGCGGTAATTAGGTGTAACTCACGGTAGGTGGGTTTGAGATGCTCTGACACATTCATCCGAGAATTTAAAAAATGTAAACACCCAGGAATGTTTGTAGGAGATACAAAGCAAGAAGAAAAGCGGTGTCTACAAAAATCCCTCGGGGGGGGTGAGGGAGGGGGGTCTACGGTGGGCCCAGGGACTATTTTTACCACGGCTCATGAGTCCCAATTTAATTTGTTTTTTGTATTCTACGTCCTTCTATGGTTAAAAGTCATCTATCTTTATATAGCTTCTTCTGTGACACCACTTTTTCTTTTAGGATAACAATAATGATCTATATTTGAGCACTGATTCTAATATAAATTTGGCCTTTTAAAAATGTTATAACAAAATTCTAATTGCATAAATTTGAGAGGATTAACTTCGAATGATAGTGATATAATTTTTATTATAATATAACACAGCACCAAAATTGGGCGAAGATGATGTTAATTTGATGGACAAGGAAGACTGGCGATAAGACACGGATGAGCGTGACATTTTGTAGCCAACAGCTCATACCTATTAAAGGCAAATACCCAGGCTAAAATCATTAAAAAATCGGTGATTTTATTTTGGCTTCCTAGTATGACGACCATATGATGTAAACATGTCCATATTTCTCATTTTTGACATGGTTGCCAAAATAAGAAATCAGGAATATCGTCACTATATCTAGTCTAGCTGGAAAATGAGCAGCATAAAAATTTAAAAACTATTGCATTTCTGGTCTATGGACATGGTCACATTAATATATGGTCATATTAAGAAAACAAAATAAAATCACCGAATTTTTGATGATTTAAACCTGGGTATGGGCCTTTAAATCGCACTGGTCCATTCCATGTCGTATCAGTTCGTACTGGTCCGTTCCAGTCGTATCAGTTCGCATTGGCCCGAGTTGCACTCTACTTAAGGCATATTGGTTTGTATCAGTTTGCAGGCTTATTCGCATTATATGGTATTGCTTAGTACAATATTTTGTATTAGTTTGTGTCAACCCGTTCTGATTTGTATTGGTTCTAGTTTATTATTCTTAGTTCTACTTGGTTCACCGTCATTCGCAATTTGAACTGTATGGATTCTAGTTGGTTCGTTGTTCAATAAATTATCCACCTCAGGAGCATTTTTTTTCTCCGTGATTCGCACTCACATTCGTATTGCACATATCGCCAGCATTCGTATTGGATCGCCAGTGGATTCACCACAGTGTGACTGGGGCATTATTTATATTATTCAAGTTTTTAACGTCCTCAACTTAGTTAATTGTTTCTGCACTCCTTCTTGTAAGTGGCTAAGTGCTGTCATCTTTTCACTGATGTCATTTAGCATGGTGTGTCTGCTAGTTATCATAGCGGTCTGCTGGCGACAGCGAGGACAGGGCCAAACACCAATAGTGTCACTGGTTTTGAGTCTGACAGTCAAAATGATGCCACATTCCACATTGCGAACATTGGAACATCTCTCTTTGCGGTTGTGACAGCAGTCGTTATCTAAGCAGTAGGCCTACGCATCTTCTGAACTCCCTATTGCTGGTCGTTTTCTTTTGTTTTTCTTCAGTTTCCCCGAGATGGTTTTTTTTTATCTGATGTAGGCCTAACTCAATGTTGGCTCTCTGGCACAGTTTCAACAGCAATATCTTCAATATCAATATCAACATTCTCCAGGCACTGCATCGACGATTGCATCACATTTGCTGGTGTTTCGACACTTTCTCAGAGGTTGTTTTCCTGGCAGAGGTTGACATAGTACGTCCCTTACTGCTGGCAATTTTTGTCCTGGTACATGGATTTCTGTGCTTAACAGCAGTTTTATTTTTGTGAGGGGAAGGCACCACAATCCGGGATTCTTTTAGAATGCTGACATCTTCGTCTTCGTCAGGCTCTTCAGGCAAACAGCTCAACTGTGATGATTCCTGTGCCAGTGGAAGTTGTGCTCCAAGGTGGTCTGCGACGATGGTAGGCCTACGTGGTCGATTCAGCTGAATGACAGCAGTCATCAAGTGAACTCTCACTCACACTTTTACGGAGTGGACTTGACTACATCTGCTTGATGATGTTTGAAGGCATTGATAGGAGTCGCAAATATGTTAGATAACTGACGGTTTTGACATAGGTGATTATCCTTGGCTTCGTTAAATAGATGTTGCGTAAGATTTTGACATTCGATATCTATTGATGACGTCGGCACAGAGTGGCCTACAAGCGCCCGAATGAGTTCACTTGTGTAGCTGTCAGGAGTTATTTTCTGAAGCTGGTCAGGGGTGAGGTCTGTGATGGATTCCATGTGTCATAAGGTGTCATAAAGGTGACTGACGGCCACTGTGAGCTCTATCTCAATGGAGCGTGACATTCTCCCTTCTGACGGGGTCATCAACGCTTCAGTTAGTGAGCAATATAATACAAGTAAAGAGAAGCATGAAATATAAAAATCAATATTTACGAACTAAATTTTCATTTTTCTGTATTGATCAATGATTCAGCAGATGCAGACAACTTCACGAGATGACATAGTCGATATGGGCAATGTGTAAATCTTTATAAATACAGCAAAAGGCGCAACCAAAATCAAAACATGTCAGCTCAGTATTACGATAGTAGATGTAGTTGTGACGCATCGGCTTACCGTGTGATAGCGATATCGCGATATGATTGATGACTTACAGAAACGTATGTCGTGGATCGTCATGATTTGCTGAGTAAAGTGGTTGCGTGCCTTTCATAAAACCTAAGAAAACACAAGATGTTGAATCAATTTTGGATTATTGTGGGAACATTAAATCAAAATTAAGTGGCTCAATCTCTCTTGTTAGTATAGCTGGGACTCTTGAAGTCGCTCGTATATCTCTCTTGTTAGTATAGCTGGGACTCTTGAAGTCGCTTGTATATATCTCTTGTTAGTATAGCTGGGACTCTTGAAGTCGCTTGTATATGTCTCTTGTTAGTATAGCTGGGACTCTTGAAATCGCTTGTATATGTCTCTTGTTAGTATAGCTGGGACTCTTGAAGTCGCTTGTATATGTCTCTTGTTAGTATAGCTGGGACTCTTGAAGTCGCTCGTATATATCTCTTGTTAGTATAGCTGGGACTCTTGAAGTCGCTCGTATATCTCTCTTGTTAGTATAGCTGGGACTCTTGAAGTCGCTTGTATATATCTCTTGTTAGTATAGCTGGGACTCTTGAAGTCGCTTGATAAGAGTTAAGGTACATTCACATATACATGAATACGAGTACAAATTCAAAGACGGTAAAAACTCCTCTTATGTTATTTAGGTGTGGGTGCTCACATATATACATGAATACAAAGACGACATCAACCAAAATTACATAGGGAATCTTTTGGCTGTATTCGTATTCGTGCTTATTCAAGCAATCACTTAATTAACTACTAAAAAATCGTGATAGAAAGTAGGAGCCTGAATGATTTATTTACAAACAGTCTCTTCGATTATTTTTTGTTTAATATTTTCCGCAACTATTGCAGCCGCTTCTTTACTTATATTGCTGGTAGAGTAAGAAAGATTCCACAAGAAGCGTTTTTCAAAATAAATCAAGTGTGCACAGAAAAGTGGCATGGGACCTCTGTGTATAGAACCGGTACCATATACAGCAATTACTCGGACATGGGAATCATCGTTTCTGTTCAAAAATGAACAGTTCCCTAAGTTGCCAAAGCTGAACAGAGAAGTGACGTTATTAAGTTTTGAGATCACACCACCAGGTACCATCCTCAAAACAGACATTAACTGCATTTGTTTCTCCGTTCGAGCCACCAAATCTTCGTGAACAGCATTTTTGCAATTTTGAGCTAACTTCCAGAAATCACCTTTTTCCTCCAATATTTTAACCTTACAGTCAAGAAATGCAGAGTAACTCGCTACTTCTCGGTATATGTTGTTTTTACATTCATTATAATATGAACGAAGATTGACTGTTGTGCCAAATTGGACTTCTCTAGATATAGCTAACTTATCGGCTAGTATTGTTACTGATGCGGCCTGGAAAGCTGCAAGAGGTGATACAGAATGAACTTTGCATGAATGCAAAAAAATTTCAGTTTCACTTTTGTTGAAACACTTTGCCACAATACCAGTTCCAGAGACATTACTATGTTTCTTCTTAAATCTCCTGATCCACGTACTTCTATCTTTGTGTATTAATGTCATTGCTAACCATAATATGAATGGAAACAGACTGATCAGTAGTTGGAACAATTCATGTGAAAAAGGACGTCTACTTTCTATCCCAGCTATATCACTCAACGAGTTGGGAAGCGGTAACGACTCAATCTTTTCAAAATGTTTAACTTCTGTCAACTCATTTTCCAAATTTGATAAAGTTTCGTTAATTAAGTGTAACATGGAATTAGCATCACATATGGCATGGTTAAACACGAAAATCATGGCACATTGATGAGATAAGTTAATCTCTGTTTCTTCATGGTTAATATTTGGCAAGAACTTAACGTGCCACAACGGACCGTCCTCTGTATTTATTTCAGTATCAGAGAGTTGTTTTTCCATCACATCAAGCCATACTTTATCGGGAAGTTCTTCAAGTTTGATAATAATATTCTCCATGGGTACGAACCAGTCACTGGTAATTCCCTTAAAAATATATTTTTTTATTTTCATACGTAAGAGAGGATGTCTGGCAGCTAAGCGATACAAAACTCTCTCTACATTCTTAATTGATATTGGCTTCACAGATGAAAAAATCACAGTTCGAACAATTTGCATGACACCTATCCTCCCCAAATTCATCATTACTTGTTCGATGCTTCCTAGAGGCCTTTTATCCAATGCTCCATAAGGCACATTTGTTTTCCCAGGATAACATCTGAGGAGGCACGCCATAGTTAAAACCACAAGGGAAGTACATATAAAGATTCCAATCATATTATCTGGAATATAAACACATGTTATTAAATAGCATCATGATTGATTTTTTGCGTGATTTCTGTTTTTTTTTTTAATAACCACCATCTGCATCTTATCATATGTGACTCGCCATGCGAGAAGGTACATCCTGTGGATATGTTACAATTATTTATGACTTCATTTAAAACTGAATTTTTGATGCATAACATTTATTTTATTTTTAAAATCTCATAAAACAAAACGTTTTGCTAATAAATATTTTTTTTAAAGTATTTCAAATCAACTGAAAAAATATAACTTTTAATCTTTATCATTTGTTTGATGTATTAGAAACACATCTTTTCGCCTATGATATTATGATATTCTTCTTAAATGGTTTATATGCCATGCAGTACACAATCTTAATTTGTTTTACTAAAAAGTGTATAAAATGTATCCAGTAAATATAATATAGATGAGGATAACTGAGTGCAAATGCGTTGGAATACCATAGTGATAGATACATTTATCTACCATGTAGATAGGGCATATTGTATTGGTCAAATAATACCTACCCATTCCAAAAAGGTTGCCACTCTACTGCGAAATTTTTATGTTCGGTATGTTTATTGGTCAGAAAAATGTTTCACATGTTTGGTAATGCACATTAACTCTTTAACAAATTAAATTAAATAATTTGAATTTTCATCCACTTGAAATTATGTCCCGCTATAGCGGCCCAAGACTTCAAGTGGGTGAGAAGTACTCATATTTGCTTGATTTAATAGCAAACTATTGAAAATCTTGATGTTTCAACACTTATTTCGTTCCTAATAACTGTGATTTAAACGGTTAAAAAAGGTACCAGGTAAAAATCCCGGTCGGGCCGGATATTTGTTATAGTGGTTGTGCATATACAGTACTCCAAACTGTTCAAAGGAATGGAGTGTACAGTGCTGCCTATGTTACTGTGCACTATGAAGAACCATTGAAGTCATTCGAAATAAGAATAGGGCATAGTCCCGGCTTCAGGCTTCCTTCTATCGAGATATTGCCATGATTGTGCAGAAAGCGACGTAAAGCAATACTCACTCACTAGTATTAGCCATTCGAGCAAACATGAGACGTTGGCCCAACGTTGGTTTGCCGTTGGGTCAACGTCATATACCTTGAGCCAACAACGTTGGCCAACGTTGGGCATGTTTGCTGGGATGTGACACTGACAGCCCTGCAAACAACAGACGACCATGTCGTGAAGAGAAGGATAAAAAAAGTAAAGTGAACAAAACACAGTGGTCTCCGTGCATCTCTAAGATTGTTCTGCCCAGACCCTGTTTTAGTTCGCAATTTACTAGCGTTTTCATAGCCTAAATGTCGCAAGGATTTTCGTTCTTATAAGCTGAGGTTCCAGGTTGTGTTCCCAGATGATCTCAAGAACTACGCCAATATCTATCAATTCAATCTTTAAAATATAATTATATAAATTGAGGTGTATAGGCCACGCTCGCCTGCAATTGAGATATAGATGGGGACACTTGGTGACCGGAGATTGAACCGAATCTGAGACCCAGAGTCTTGAAAATTATTTTCTGTGACAGCATTAGTAGGGTGAAGAACCTAACTTTCATGACCACTTTCTGGCTAAGATGTTTTGATAATTGATTTGACTTCCTTGAACCTTTTAAAAAAAAATTAGCTCCAGTGTCCCTCGCAAAAATCCTGGCATTTTTTTCTAGAGGCGTACGTAACTTAGCCTTTCCGAGACGAGGTGGTAAATGTGCTCAACAGAATTTCTGCTGTATATGATTATATATGATTATATCATCAATGGAGACAAAGCAACACTGGTCAGTCCATGTAGTCCCTGTCCATGGTGCATTGGAAGAGGCTGAAGCGTTGGCCAGTTCATACGGCATTTGCTTGAACTCAAATAGGCCGCTATGGCAAGTGAAGGTTGTTTTGTATCGATATATGGCGAGTTGGAGGGTCGGATTAACCAATATGTCGTGGTAAACCTACACCGGGGGTTCCGTTATGGGTCACAACGGCCGACGAAGGACTCCTCCCAATCTTGCCATCAAAACTCGAATATCTTCCTCCTCCGTCTGATCGACGGTATTAAACAAACCAGGAAACTGTCTTCTCTCTTGTCATGTTTATTTGATTAACATGCGATAACAGCAAAGCACAACCATCCGCGCACGGCACGTCTCTATGGACTTAGCGAGAGCGAGCTGCGTCACGTCCGCAGTCGCTGAGTATCACGCTTCAAGTGAGGGAAAAATACCAAGGGCCGCACCACGCTGCTCAGTGTGCGCACGTCACCACGGTATGACAACGAGGCGGTCATCCCTGTCAGCCTGCGTCCAGGAATCTGGGGATAACTGCCACATTGACTAAGCGATGTCAGGATCCTACATTACCCCCGGCTGAGTGACAACGTAGGACCAAACTGACGTGTAGGAGACTGCTTCGTGCAAGTAGCGGGGTTGTCAATTATGTAACCTCTTATACTAAGCATAGTGTTCTTTAAAAAAAAAAATATATAGCGAGTGTGGTTACATTGTGGGCGGTTGAAAGCGCAGCATTATACGTGAATTGTCCGATCCTCTTAACACCAACTGTCCTTTATATATTATTCATGTGCTGCAAGCTGCGATCAACCCATTCATTTAATTAACAGAATTGCCATTAATGCTTTAGCAATGAACTTGCTAAAAGAAAATGTCTTTACATTTATATATCTGTACACAATTCTGCCAGGCCTGTAGTAGCCTAGTATTCTGTAATTAAAATATACTGAAACTTTTACGTAAATTGCTCGTGCAAAAATGACTTACGTAAATTACTTTCAATACAAAATACAATACAATGAAAAAAGTAATAGTGCGATGCGTGTGGCTGGTCTCGCAGTCTTTATCGTTTGGCGCTATAGTAAACCGCAAGTGCCAGCCGCACGAATCGAGCACGTGTGTGGATGTTGCGTCCAACACATGCTAAATATAAAGCGATTTATTGCATTCGCTGGTCGTTAGGGGGCAGTACTCGAGTACTGTATCGAACAAGTGTTCGCATTGTCAGTTCGTTTGTAGGGTCGATTGTGCGTATCGTAGCGTCGATTCGAATGCAAGTACTCAAATCCCCATTAGCGCGAGGAGTAAAAAACTGAATGATCGTGCTCGGGCCTAGTTGGCCTTTATTATGAGCGATCACAGTTGGCGTCTCACTGTGTGATAGCCTTGAGTTGCATTATGCGGTAACGCTATGACGTACCTGATTCCGGCGCTTGCCCTACCACAGGTTTTAAAATAATGATGCGATTGTGTCGCAAAAAGACATGATTACATGTTTCGTTCGATGTACAGTGGAACTAGTTGTTCCACGAAATGTCACGTGTTGGACATGACCAGCTAGTTGCTGGCACGCCAAACGCAAAAGTCGCCCTCTTGCGTTGGCAAAACATTAAAAACATTAAAGTTAAAAAACGCACATGTCTGTGTCATATCGCCGAACGTGCGGTGAAATGAAACAGACCTATGCATCGTCGTAAAAAATCGTTAGCGATGTATCGTAAAAAATCGGAGGCGATATAAGGCACGAAAATATTAAACTGGAATTAATAAAAAATTCACTATTAATAAAACATTCAATATTGAGTTGAATAATGTGTGATCTGAGAAAATATGCAGGATATGAAATTATTAAAATGACTGCTGACATCGTAAAATGTTCTGAAGTCAATGCTGATCTGGTTATGCTTTGCCGTACCAGTAAATGTGGGGAATCCCCGGACAGTAGACGCTGTTATGAATACTGCTGATGCTGATTGCTAGCCGTGTCGGCTGAAGCAGATAATCACGTATGCTGTGCTGTACTGTGCTGTTCTGTATTATGGATGCGCGTTGTACATGCCCACGCTGTGTTCTGTGTGGTTGACAGGAACGTGGTTTATTGGCAATATAAGACGCCAGTGCAGCACCTGTAACTCTGAGGCTGAGAGGTAGGCGACGTTTAAAATGTCATATATATGAAAAATACAAAACTTGCCATCACTATTTACTGTTGAAGTGATGCACCTCTCCACCATGTCGGTGGCTAGCCTTTATATTGCTGGCGCACACCCCAGGCCTTTGGCCAGGGTATGCGGTCGCCACTCTCCGTGGCCTAAGTCCGTGACGTGCCGTGCGCGGGTAGGCTGTGCGATGCCGTAAAAATCAGATGAAAAATGTCTGTAATATGTTGAAGCTAGAAGTGTAGACTGTAGCAAATGTTCATGCTATGTCGCATGGTGCGAGAAACGGGGGTTGCAGATTAGTTGCAGAAATATGCGTCGTTGAAGTTTCACCTAAGTGCTGTTCACAAATTCACAAAAGGTATGTATTGATTAAAGTGAAAACTGGAGTCTATATGAGACATAAAACGTTTTCACTAAGTCACACACAAGCAAAATGGTATCGTGAAAACCGTAGGTCGCAGTGGTACATAAAAAACAATGTGCCAGATATAACTGTGATAAGCTATGCTAAGCTATTATAATAGTTTTTGTAAATCGACCTGGGTGAAAAAAAAAATTTCACACAAGTCGAAAAACACATTCAAATATTTGCAATGTTTCGCGATAGCGCAACTGTCAAATCGAATATTTCTGTATTTATAAAAAATTTAAACTTCAGAAATAACTATCGTGAGAAAATTTCGTTCTCAAACTGATAGACTAAATGTGACTGCGAAGAAAAACTGTGACATTTGTGATTTAAGAATAGTATCTAAAACGTGACTGACAGTAGTCTATGCTGATAAATGATAAAGTGTATCATTTCGCTGAAAAATGATATCTGTGATGAACATTCCACGTTTTTTTTTTATAATGGTACGTTCATCACCAAATCACTTCATAAACGTCCGAATCAATCGCTCGCATCGATTCATTGGTTGACGTATAAACCGACTGTGTTCGATGGCGGTTGGTTTATGTCGCTTGTGGTGGGTGTGTGTGTGTATGATCGGCGCTCACAGCCTGTGCGGCAGGCAGCATGTGGCTTATAGTCTGTGACGGTAAGCTTTGAGCGATGCGTACATAGTATACAGTCAGCATCCCTGTCTCGCCTCACATTAGCATATTCATCAGCTACAGCGTGCCCAAATAAGGCGCTGAATAGCCTAGCACGATAAAAAAAACACCAAAAGCGTTTCAAAGTGAATAAAAAAATCTCACACAATTAGTGACAGAATTTCGTTTTCGAAACGACTTATTTACACATTTTCTCCCTCAATCGTGTTGAAAAAGAAAATTTACAAACAATTAAAAAAAATATTTTTATTACAAACTGTCCGTGTAAAATTTGGAACACGTGACTAATAGTCTCCACCAGATTAAAATGGCGGCATACTTTATGCTAATGTGTTGCGGCGACACAGGTTCACTGTCCCGATGCATGCCGGTTAGTGGGGAACACGTGGGTGCCCACGGCGAGCTTTGAGCTAAGTTAGGGAAACCAGCGACCAAGATGGCGCTCACCTACCAAATACAAATACAATATTCAGCATTCTCTGAAATAACATATGATAATAGTACAAAATATTGACCTACGGTCCTGGAAATATTTTAAGCAGACCAAGTAACACCGTTTATTGACATTCATTTAGGGAAACAATTTATTTTGGCCCTAAACCTATTAAAGGTTACCCGACTCGAAGCGGTAGTAAAAATTTCTGTCGATTTTTAGAAAAATCATGAAAAAATTTGACGAGATTTCGTCTGTGGACTTTAAGATCGAGTTACCCAATTATGGTAATCAACGATAAAAATAAGTTATAGAAAATACCCCCCTCCTACTCGCCTACAGTGGCATTAGTAGGATGAAGGCATTAAACAAACTCTTACTATAAAAAAATGATAGACTATGTCTATAAGAGCAATTTTCTAGATTCTTCTAGAGAATCGGCAAGGCCGCCATCTTGAAAAGGCGCCAAACACGTGGAATTTCGACCAAAAATTTAGAAAGTTACGCCGTTTTCGACGCAAAGAAACGTGCTTCTCGTTTGGTAACTCTTTCTAACTAATTAAAACTGGCATACATATATTTTGACCTACAGCTTTCACGTACCTTGTGAAAAAAATGCTATTGATTTTTTTCAAAAAAATCCCCTAAAATTATGAAACTATCCTTGAAAACAGCAGTTTTCACCCGGCGTCTAGGTGAAAACACTGTTGCGTGAACGATCAGTCGTCAGGGTCACCAATATGGCGAGATGGAACGTCGAGGTTACCAATATGGCGAGTTGGAGGGTCGGATTAACCAATATGTCGTGGTAAACCTACACCGGGGGTTCCGTTATGGGTCACAACGGCCGACGAAGGACTCCTCCCAATCTTGCCATCAAAACTCGAATATCTTCCTCCTCCGTCTGATCGACGGTATTAAACAAACCAGGAAACTGTCTTCTCTCTTGTCATGTTTATTTGATTAACATGCGATAACAGCAAAGCACAACCATCCGCGCACGGCACGTCTCTATGGACTTAGCGAGAGCGAGCTGCGGCACGTCCGCAGTCGCTGAGTATCACGCTTCAAGTGAGGGAAAAATACCAAGGGCCGCACCACGCTGCTCTGTGTGTGCACGTCACCACGGTATGACAACGAGGCGGTCATCCCTGTCAGCCTGCGTCCAGGAATCTGGGGATAACTGCCACATTGACTAAGCGATGTCAGGATCCTACAGATACTCTGGTGCTACTGGAATTGCCAGTATCCACTTTGGAGAGTCGAAAACAACTTGGCAGGCAGTAGGAGTCTGAGTCTTTTACCGTGGCCGCATTAAGCTTACAGTAGTTGATGCAGAAGATCTAGGTATGATTCATCTTTTTGGCGGTCAATGTGACTGGCGCCGCCCATGGTGATGTTGAAATCTAGAATACACCCGCTTTTATCATATCGTTGACCACTTCCCTTATTCAGAGGGGTGTACAGTAGGCCCTCAGTATAATGGATCAGCAACCATTAAGTTTGATGGTGAGGGTAATTAAGTTGCAGTGACCAAGGTTGAAAAGGTCGTCATCAAAAGCGTCTGTATACCCTTTCATGACGTCATTGATGCAAGGGTGGCAACAGCTCTCAGACAGAGGCTGTATATGGCGTAATGCTAAAGTTTTGATCAAACGATGTCACTTCCCTTGTTCCATAATAAATCTTCCCATTCCCTCGGCTGATGGCATCACTGCCTATCAGCAACTCATGTGGGAAGTCTTTTGTGACCAGTACTGGGAGCGCATCGGCATCCATGAATTTGACTTCTGTTTCACCGATTACTGGCAGGGGAGTTCCGCCAAGTTTGCATACCAGACCGGATATATATACAAAATGGTGACAGTACTGCTATTAGTGACCCCTTAAAGCCTTACGTTGTCTGGCTTGATACAGAGAAACATTTGCGTAATGGCCTACCCCTTTGCAGCATGCGCAGATTGGCTGGTCAGATGTTCACGACATCCTGTCAGTTCTTGGTTGGGGCAGTGATTGGGGTTCAGGCTCACCGTCCTTTGCGCATCTGTGTGCGTGGTCCACAATACTGCCTGCGTTCTGTTGTTTGCTCCAAGGGTATGACTCATCTCGATGCCGGTGGTTGTTCGGGACTCCTGCTTATCCATGCAGGCCTGTAGTTGCCCCATGTGTCTCTGCACGGTTTCCAGAATCGACAGAAACCCATCTGCCGACTCCTGGTTTCTCTGTGCCGCACCCACCTCTATGGGTTCTTCGGCCATCACCTGGTGTTATTTTTTCCGTCCAGCTATTTTTTCCAGGGCCACCTCTGTTGCTGTTCCGAGAGTATTAGCTTGTAGTGTTCTCAACAGGTGGCCAGCAAAGGCTCTGTCAGTGAATCCCTTCAGGAAGCTGACTACTTTACCCTCTTCGCCCATCGCTCATGCTGTGGGTTGGGCGAGCTTGGCTTCACATAAGAATCGCAAGATGTATGCCGCGGTGTTTTCTTCTGGCCTCTCTTTGATCAAATGTAGCTTTTTCTGTAAGCACAAATTCTCTACTGCTGACACGAATGAGACACGAAAAAGAAGTACAACATGGCTGATGCGAGTATCCCGTTAACCATGACTGGAGAGCAGTGCCAGTACTTCGTGAACATGTTTGTTAGAATGGATGCGACGCATCAGCAGATTGGAACAACGAACCACAAAGTCCTATTTTTTTGCGCATGAGACGACAGATGGTGACCTTTTGGGCGAAGTACGACACTGGATGCAACCACCCTATGATGTCAGTAGCTGGTCGGAGATACTCATAGTCTCTTCTTATCTGTAGCCAAGCTTGCCTACCCCACAGCATGATGGGCGATGGGTGAAGAGAGTAAAGTAGTCAGCTTCCTGAAGGGATTCACTGCCTGAGCCTTTGCTGGCCACCTTTTGTGGCCCAGAGAAATCAGGAGTCGGCAGATAGGTTTATGTCTATTCTGGAAACCGTGCAGAGACACATGGGGCAACTACAGGCCTGCATGGATAAGCAGGAGTCCCGCACAACTACCGGCACCGAGATGAGTCAACACCCCTTGGAGCAAACAATAGAACGCTCCAACAAAGAACTGACAGGATGTCGTGAACAGCCGACCAGCCAATCTGTGCATGCTGCAAAGGGGTAGGCCATTACGCAAATGTTTCTCTGTATCAAGCCAGGCTTCAAGGGGCCACTAATAGCAGTACTGTCACCATTTTGTATATAGCTAGATATTGCTGGAGAGCAGGTCCATGCCTTACTTGATACTTGTGCTGCCAGATCACTCATGGCTGAAAAATGAATATCTAATGTGTCTCAAACTGGGATGTCTGTCATTATTTTGGCCATCCAGTCTAGTATGCAAACTTGGCGGAACTCCCCTGCCAGTCATCGGTGAAACAGAAGTCAAACTCATGGATGCCGACGCGCTCCCAGTACTGATCACAGAAGACTCACCAAATGAGTTGCTGATAGGCAGTGATGACATCAGCCGAGTGAATGGGAAGATTGATTATGGAACAAGGAAAGTGACATCGTTTGGTCAAAACTTCAGCATTACGCCATATACAGACTTCATCCCCCATACAGCCTCTGTCTGAGAGCTGTTGCCACCCTTGCATCAATGACGTCATGAAGGGGTATACATAAGTTTTTGACGAGTTTTTGACCTTTTCAACCTTGGTCACTGCAACCTAATTACCCTCACCATCAAACTTAATGGCTGCTGACCCATTAAACTGATATGAGGCCTACTGTACACCCCTCTTAATAAGGGAGGTGGTCAACGATATGATAAAAGCAGGTGTAATCTAGATTTCAACATCACCATGGGCGGCGCCAGTCACATTGACCTCGAAAAAGTAGAATCATACCTAGATCTTCTGCATCAACTACTGTAAGCTTAATGCGGCCACAGTAAAAGACTGAGACTCCTACTGCCTGCCAAGTTGTTTGCGACTGTAGATCTCCAAAGTGGATACTGGGAGATTCCAGTAACACCAGAGTATCGATACAAAACAACCTTCACTTGCCATAGCGGCCTATTTGAGTTCAAGCGAATGCCGTATGAACTGGCCAACGCTTCAGCCTCTTCCAACGCACCATGGACAGGGGCTACATGGACTGACCAGTGTTGCTTTGTCTCCATTGATGATATAATCATATACAGCAGAAATGCTGTTGAGCACATTTACCACCTCAGGCTCGTCTCGGAAAGGCTAAGTGAAGCAGGCATGAAATAAAACCAGATGATGGTAAACAGAAGAGCATGACATATGTCTGAGTCTGAGGATTCAGAACATAGCCTGGCAGGAGGTGTAATCCAATACATATATTATATTTTCAGTATACTTGTCTCCTCGCTTCATGCGGTGAAGGCCTATATACGACATATACGTGCTGAATTTTATTCTATTTTATTTTATTATTTTATATTATCTTTATTGTAATTTGTGATTGTTATTTAGAGCTATGCATTCATCTATATGCATAATAACTGTTGCATTCGTACCACCCTGCAAGGGGATCTAATTCTGTTTCGCTTAAAAAATGGATCTTCTATCCAAATTTGTCGGCCATCTTGGATTTTAGGGTAAGAAATGTGTTTTAATACCAAATTGACGTCAGAAATGGATTCCTTGTGGTCGAATTAGTCAAAAAAGTGTATTTATTCATATTTATAGCTTTTAAATGTCAAAAGTTATTTTTTCATAATGGCGCAGGCGGCCATTTTGGATTTCCGCCTCTAGAAAAAAATGCCGGGATTTTTTCGAGGGACACTAGGGCTAAATATTTTTTAAAAGGTTCAAGGAAGTCAAATCAATCATCAAAACATCTTAGCCAGAAAGTGGTCATGAAAGTTAGGTTTTTCACCCTACTACATGAAACTTCTGGCTGAACTCCCAGCATGCCCGGTCACTATAAACACAAACACCATCTCAATTGCATGCGAGCGTGGTATAGGCCTACCTGTTACTCTCAAGATAACATCTAAGATCGGCTGAAAAGACAACACCAAGCATTTCCCTCATAAGGATTTGAAAAAAACCTATTGAACCCCAGCCTTTCAAACAATCACGGGGTTGATCTGATGCTATCTCAATGTTGAGGCAGAGAGAGATTAAAAATATCCGCTGTCGCGAGGTCCACCCCTAACGGCTGTATTGGGGGGTGGTCCCCCTTTAAAAAGTTAATATTGAATTGGCTTAGCGTCGCAGACATTAGACCAATGTTAACCGAACATGGGACAAATATGTCTCCTGTTTGCTGGGTTGTATGCGCCTCTGAGCTCGCATTTAGGAGCGTTATAAATATTTCAAAAATGAGAATTATTGAAGGCTTCCACATTACCTGTTGAGAGTGTAGAATCAGCGTGTACGTTCGTCTGTAGGCCTAATAATGCTACTTACCTACCAGTATGTAATGGTGTGATAAAATAAGCGGAAAATTGGGTTATAAATATCGGGCATCTTGGAAATTCCCACTGCCTCACCCCATGTTGGACCATTGTATGTGACGCTAGACCAACATTAAGACAGCATTGGTTTAATATGTCATATATTTGCTGGGACAGTGTGAGCGATGTGTGGATGTTGTCATGCATGCATGGCTGAGCACTGAGGCGCAGGTGCATGCGCACTTGTTATAGTGAATTACCGGTACTAGGCCTAAGGCCACTATGGGTGTCTTCTGTTTTAGATAAGCGCGCAAACTAGATTTAGGCCGCGCATTACCGAAAAAACCCTGTTTTTTTCTGCCAAGTGCGCGCATAGAATTTGTTGCCGATTTCTAAAAAAACAATTGATTTCGAGAGATAAAAAAATCACACCGAAAACAAAGTTCATTTCAGGAGATATTAAAACATATGTCCAGCTTTGGTTTTTTTGCTAGTTTTTTCGTCGCCCTCATTAACTTTTTAAAAAGTAGGTTCAATTTGTTTTTTCCTTGAATGTTTTTTGTTCGCCCTCCCTCATTAAATTTTTGGATTCTTTCTGATTTAAAACAGAAAAAGACAAATAAAACACAGTGGCCTATAAATGGGGTCACAAGCAAGTGACAACTGAACTAATAACCCCAATTATACTGTCACAGTGACAACTGAACTAATAACCCCAATTATACTGTCACAGCATCTTCACACCCAAGCAAACACGAGACACTGAACCAATGTTGTTTTAATATTGGCCCACCGTCTTCGACGCTGGCCCAACATTAAAACAACATTGGTTCAGCGCCTGATGTTTGCTGGGATATCACCTGTACAGAAATGACACGACCCGACAAACACAACTTATTGAAATGGTTCAGCCCTTTATCTAACCCTTGCAGAGCTGAAATATTTATGTATAAACTATGGAAACCAAAGGTTTTCTTCAATTTGAAATCATCATAAATGTCTTAGTTAGCTCTTTCCGCTTCATTTGAATACCTATGTTATGGGTCTTTTCTATATTTGAGCACAGATCCCAATATAAAAAATGTCATGTCAAATTCTAAATGAAAACATTTATTAACATTGCGGATTAGGTTTGCGTTGCAACAGAAAGCTCGTAATTTATAAAATGAAATAGTATGGCATAAAACGGTGTTTCACAAAGCGCATCAATAATGCTCATATTTTGTAAAAAATGAATAATCATTTAAATTATTGCATAAAACGAAAAAATTGGAACAATTTTGGCAAAAAATAAATCAGTCTAATAAGTCTTTTATAGTTTTCTCCATGTATATCAGTATCAGCCCATGTCGCAGTAGGCCTAGTGGTTTTCACTTTGAGACATAGGTAGACCCTATCGGTATCAGCTCATATCATACGCTGTGCAGTGGTTTCACTGTGAGACGTATACCGGTATCAGCTCATATCACACTCTGTGCAGTGGTTTTCACTATGAGACGTATTCGGTATCAACCCATCTCATACTCTGTGCTGTTCTTTTCATTGTGAGACGTATGTCGATGTCAGCCCTTATCACACTCTGTGTTGTGGTTTTCACTGTGAGACGTATATCACAGTGGTGTCAAAAAAATATTTACTTAACAAAATGTGAAGTAGCCAGTAACAAAATATATGCACCATTAAGGCAATAAATTCGCAAAATTATGCAATTAATTCGCCAAAAAATCCGAATTGCGACAGCTTGGAGACTCCTGAAATCGGTATCAACCTATATCACACTCTGTGCCATGGTTTTCACTAAAAAACGTATATCGGTATTAGCACATATCTCACTTATAGCTGTAGTTTGAACTGCAATGTATATGGCGGTTAAATCATGTGTGATCTGATCGTGTGAGAAGATACAAACATTCTTCTTTTTTCGTAGGATCGATCTTTGTAAACTACAATTCAATGAATAAAGTGTTCGCCTAAAGGTTCACACTTTATCAAACTTGATGGTGTATAGCGTCGTGATCTAATCCAGCTACATTTACATTGATTTTGTGCATATATAAAGCCTTTAAAAATATCTGAATGATTGTTTTGAACATTTTAGGTTATTTATGTCGAAATAAACAAAACAGTTATTCAGCTTTAACGTCATGTGTCTGTTGGGATTGTGCATATCATTTGTAGACCTATTTTAAAGATGATCTATCACCTCATATATGGTATGAAAAACATTGTTTGATATAAATCAAAGTTTTCACCAGATAGGGAATTGCTAATCCTCCTGATAGTAGGCCTACATTATAATATTCTTACATATCAAGTCCACACCTAAACCACTTAGAGTTACCGTATTCCCATGATGGCCGACAACAACAAAACCCCAAAATGCAAGCTTTTATTTTGGTTAAATTCCATTGTTTGAGACTACTTCCCCACATGATGTGTAGTGTGTGACAAACATCGTGGTTTCTGTGATCTATAGAGCCCAAGAATATGGGTTATATAGCGGTTTTTTTATATATAAATATTATCCAAAGTTTTGAACCGGGAAGCAGTAACTCCCAGTATCATTTTGTGTCTAAGTGCGGTAACTCCTTGGTGAGGAAACGGTAACTCGATACTGCCATGAAAAACTTTTGTCCTGTTCGGTCCAAAATGGCACAGAAATATGCAAAAAATTATCGCTGTAGTATTCATAATTAGGAAAAATACTTTTAGGTGATTTTTCACTTGGTCATTATAGCTTGGTTTGGTAGAGCCCATGTCTATGAAGGAGTATTGTAACTGATCCTGATGACGGTAACTCCTACTTTTGGAAGACGGTAACTCTCACCTATTGATTTGCTCATCCAAAATATCAATACAACTATACGGTATGTTATTAAAATAGACCTAATTTGACAGGCATGTTCGTTATCTTATAATTACAGACACCTTATTGATAATTGATTATTAAACGTTTTTATGGTTCACAAAACAGTGCTGAGTATGTACGGTGCTTGGTGTATTCTTGCATGTCTCCTTCACCCAAGGCAGATGGTGTTTTTTCAACTCAAATACATAATATCTCAAAATCTAAAACTTCAGTCGATATAACATATTTCAAGTGCTACAAATAGATTGCTCATGCATGAAAATATAGAGGTAAACACTATTTCATAGTTTTTATTTTAAATGTAGTTTTTTTTTATAATTTACTAGCCGTAATCTATGAAGAAAAGTTCCTAACGCATATTAGGATAAATATGTAAGGTCTCAGAAGTATCACATCATCAAAGACGTTGGAAGTTTAATTACAATGTCATCAGAAAAGCGCCGTTAACCCTTTCAAGCCTGAGTTTACCTTTGTCATCTTCATCCACTACAAGCCGCGAATTGCTGTCGCAATTTTCGACTTGTAGTGAATAAAGATGATTTGAAGTGGGTGAAAAATGTAAGAAAACTGCCATGTATTCGTAAAAGTTTTATAGATATTTCCATTCTAAAACCCCTTAGTTTTAGCAAAAGAAGTCTATTTACAGGGATCTAAGATGATGCTTTAATGCATCGTGAGGGCTTAAAGGGTTAAACGGCGCTTTCCCAACAGGTCTCACTTTTCTAAACACGGAGGATCAACACACCTAAGCTCAACCAAATCACATATTACACGGAGGATCTACACACCTAAGCTCGACCAATTCACATATTACACGGAGGATCTACACACCTAAGCTCGACCAATTCACATATTACACGGAGGATCTACACACCTAAGCTCGACCAATTCACATATTACACTGAGGATCAACACACCTAAGCTCGACCAATTCACATATCTTACATCTTTGCGAGACATCGCCAAAATACACAGGTAATAATCATGGGATGTTCGTGGCTGGTGTAGTGACAAAAAGTAGGGGATTTTCCTCAGTGTTGATCCTTTCAAAGAAAAATACAAATCAACATTGGACCCTTCATCGAGACCCCCAGCGGCTTGGTCAAAGCCATTACAATAAAGAGATGGTTGTTATTAATTGTATGAACATTCCGAAATACTCACTTATCGGTTACATGTATTCCTTTCAAATGAAGGGTGGAGAAGGATAATATAGATTTACGATGATATAAGCCTACATAACACAATTTTTAAACTTCGAAACTTTTTAACCTGGGTATGGGCCTTTAAAGTTTTTTCTAACCTAATACTTTTAGCAATATGGATAATATTATCGCCCAATGCAAGACTATCACTACGTTACATTATGTTAAAACAAATGAATTAATTTTGTATGTATTTTCGCTAGATATACTTACTGTAGGCCTAGTAAATTATGTTGTATCATGTTTAAGCCGGGACAAACCTCCATATGATCCCAATGGTGTTATGTTGTATCATGTTTAAGCCGGGACAAACCTCCATATGATCCCAATGGTGTTATGTTGTATCATGTTTAAGCCGGGACAAACCTCCATATGATCCCAATGGTGTTATGTTGTATCATGTTTAAGCCGGGACAAACCTCCATATGATCCCAGTGGTGTTTCAATGTTGGCCAGCCATCGTAGATTGAGCACAATATATGATAGTATATGTCACATAGACTTATTCGTGCGAGAAAACACAAACACAAACGTTGTTCATTTTTCGTTTCGATATATGAAAATACATCACATGTTCAATGAATGAGGTGTTCGCCTAAAAGTTCATACCTTATTCATTGAACTAGTGCTGTATTCTCCCATATCGCACTCAAATGAACACCGTTTGCATATCTTAAAAATGTTTGGTTAACAAAGGCCTATTTAGAGCAATAAAAACTAAATTTGTTCCACATATATTAGCATAGTTTGAAATTTAAGGCAGGGTTCGACAGTTTGAAGCAGCTTGGAAAGGGGTGCTCAAATAGGTTGAAACGGCGTCATCGCATTCGGGGGTTGAGTGAGAACGTAAATACCTCTGAATGCTGCAGGATGCACGAAACGTTCACGGAGAGAGGCGAGGCAACATCCACCCATCTTTTCAAAAATTGGGAAAGTATCATGAGAAATTATCAAATAAATCGTTTTTAAATCCTGAAGCATTTTTATCCCCCGCCCACGAAGTAGGGGCGGGGCATATTGTCATCACCATGTCTGGCATTGCGGCCGTGGCTCGTTTCCGGAAGATATCTCTGAAACTGTTATCCAGATTGCTTTCATATTGTATACACACATCCCTTAGGGGGTGTAGATGTGCCTTTTGGGGTTATGACCTTTGACCTAATTTTTTACTTTTGATTTTGAGGCGATTATTGACTTCCATTGATTGCGGATGATAAGTTCAGTTTCCGGATGATATATTGTATACACACATCCCTTAGGGGGTGTAGATGTGCCTTTTGGGGTTATGACCTTTGACCTAATTTTTTACTTTTGATTTTGAGGCGATTATTGACTTCCATTGATTGCGGATGATAAGTTCAGTTTCCGGATGATATCTCGCAAAGTGCTTGCTGGATTGTTTTCATATTGCACACACACATCCCTCAGGGGGTGTAGATGTGCCTTTTAGGGGTTATGACCTTTGACCTAATTTTTTACCTTTGATTTTAAGGCGATTATTGACTTCAATTGATGGCGGATGATAAGTTCAGTAACCGGACGATATCTTGCAAAGCGTTTGCTTCATTGCTTTCATACTGCACACACACATCCCTCAGTGGGTGTAGATGTGCCTTTTGAGGGTTGTGACATTTGACCTAACTGTTGACCTTCAATTTTGAGGCCATTATTGACAATAATTGATGGCAGACGATCAGTTCATTTTTCGGACGATAGTTTGGAAAACGTTTGCTGGAATGTTTTGATATTGCCACACACATCCCGTAGGGGGTGTAGACTTGCCTTACGGGGGTTGGCGGGGGATACTACTACTACTACTACTACTACTACTACTACTACTACTACTACCATTACTACTACTACTACTACCATTACTACTACTACTACTACTATTACTACTACTACTACTACTACTACTACTACTACTACTACTACTACTACTACTACTGCTACTACTACTTCTACCACTGCTGCTATTACTGCTAATACTACTACTACTACTACTACTACTACCATTACTACTACTACTACTACTATTACTACTACTACTACTACTACTACTACTACTACTACTACTACTACTACTACTACTACTACTACTACTACCACTGCTGCTACTACTGCTAATACTACTACTACTACTACTACTACTACTACTACTACTACTACTACTACTACTACTACTGATCCTGCAATTCAACACGCGAACACATTTTGAAGCTGAAAGCTGTTTATTTTGCCAGATTATCATGTTTAATCATGATGATATACACATATAATTTCGTTTTAATTCATCTAACCAGTAATTCAATAATAAAGCACTTTGTCACATTCGTTTGTATTCACATATATTGTTAAATAGTATTGTTTGCGAAGCTGGCCCAAAATTAAGCCGGAATTGGGTCGTCATCGCTTGTTTTGTGTGTATAAGATATCGAGGCAATGAATTTGTGGGACCCAGCTACAGGTACCGGCGAGGCGAGGCAGGACTCGGCCTCTGACGAGAGGCCGCCCCCTGGCGAACACTTCCGACGCTGGCTCACGCCACGTTTTGCCGCGCACTCATTCACTTGCAATTCAACCAGCGAGCTAGGTGAACGTGCCGCCTAGCCCCGCTCAGTGAGCCATGAGGTCGTCGCGTCCATCTGAACATTGTCATTGCGTGCACAGTTGAATGTCTAGACTAATAAAAAAAGAATGAACAGAAACAAGAGTTGAAGAAGTTATTCACTCACCGTTGCCAAGAGGCAGATTGAATTATTAGGATCGATGTTCGGTGCGGGCAGTTGCCGGTACGCCAACTAGCCGTCTCCCCAGGCCAACCTACACACGATATCGGTAACGCCCTAGCACCCCACACGATAAATTCACCACATCACATACTTCTATGGGTCCTGCTCTGCAGGAAGATCATGCCTGCGTCACAAATCCAATTCAGATGCCACGTATTTATTCGCTCATAATACAGCGTTCAGTCAATGAATCATGATCGCATGGACATGAGTGATGTCGTGCCATCATCGGCTGGACCCTGGCCCGTTTAGTGAAAAAATACATCCGCCGATCATCGGACGGCGGATACAAACCATTTGTATAACAATTGTACAATGTTGGACAAACGTCGAAGACGTTGGGCCGCTGTTGTACGAATGTTATCCAAATGTTTTGCGTTTGCTCTGGCACGCATTAACCAGTATAGATCTACGTATAAATTCACGCAGTAAGGGGTTTTGTCAAGTTAAAAAAATTCCAAAAATCCGAGAAAAACTCGGAAGTGGGTGGGTGGGTCAAGCCCAAAGTCGGATTAAATTTTTTGGGGGGAAATGTTTTTTTTTTGTTTTTTTTGTGTGTTGCTTTCATGTTTCCAAATGTTTCAAAAAAAAAAAATTGGATAGGTTTTGTCTGATTAATCCGAGTTTTTCTCAGATTTTTGGATTTGTTTTAACTTGACAAGACCCCTAAGTCTCACTTCAGAGCTTGGAGTATAACTTATCTCGAAAAAGGACACCTGGTGACAGTCCAGCAAACAAAGGTTGCTCCAATGTTTTCCTAAAGATGGTGGAGGATGGTCCAAAATAAAAGTTAGCTTTACGGTATCCATCCAGTCAATTCTCAAACAATTTTCACGAAATTTTGCAAACTCTATTTTCTAGTCGTTTGGCATCGATCCTGAAAATTTCATAGAAAAATATTATATAGTCTGTGAAACGCAGTGACGTCACTCGGTGAAAACAAGGTTATATAACACCCCCTCCCCCATACTTCATTCTGTGTAACGCAGTGACATCACTCGGTGAAAAAAGGGTTATATAAGAACCCTCCCCCATACTTCATTGTACTACTTAATTGACTTAATTTTGAATGAATGAATGAATGAATGAATGAATGAATGAATGAATGAATGAATGAATGAATGAATGAATGAACGGACGAACGAACGAGCGAGCGAACGAACAAACGAACGAACGAACGAATGCACGAATGGATGGATGAATGAGTGAACGAGCGAGCGAACGAATGAATGAATGAATGAATGAATGAATGAATGAATGAATGAATGAATGAATGAATGAATGAATGAATGATTTAATTGAATGATCAGTTAGGAATGAATTACTGAACCTGTCGGTCACGAAGCCCATTAAATATTGCATCAATACGAATTGACCTGTGGCAACATTTTCTTTCTTAAAATATAAATACGTAAAGCCTTAAAAAAATTTAAAGTAGGAAATTTTGAAGTTGTTTTTCGCTGCCACGACCTACAACTTATTACAAAATAATAATTACAAAACTTTTGTTCAATGTAATACAACTTAAAAGCTCGTCATTTAAACATCCTTGTCGCATCGATGTAGGCATACCATGTTGTGACATTTTTTTTATTACAATAACATGAAAAGTGTGTAAACTATAACAACATAGGCGATATGGGCTACCAAGTGATTATCAGGTCATCTTCATTCACTTCACTTTTTTATTAACCGATCAAACCACTGTCATTGGGAATTATATGAGTGTTTACACATCAATATTTTGCAAATGCTTAATCTCAAATTAAACAAATGTGAGTAATTTTCATCCACTTGAAGTTGTGGGTCGCGATAGCGATACACAAATTCAAGTGGGTTAAGTTTTAAATAACCATAAATTCAGTACTTGACCGATGTTCAGTATTGACTGTGAGGAGCTTCCGTGACCGAGAGATAGCGTCCTCGGTCTCAGACCGCTAGGACACCAATTCCGAATCCTGTGTCCAAAGGACAGTGTCCTCGGATTAATCTCACCATCCTCAGGAGGCTCCCCTGGCCCAGTTTAGCCTATATGTGCACAAATATGACATAAAGCCCCTTTCATTCATTCATTCATCCGTCCATTCGTCCATTCGTTCATTCATTCATTCATTCATTTATTCCACATGTTGTGGCGTGTGCGGAGCGCCCGAAACTAACGTCGATACAACATGGGCCTCAATATGTTGTGGAGTCGGAGTGCGTGAAACTAACGCATGCATGGCTGGCAAAGCAGTCAGGCGCTCTCCCTATATTGCGCCACTTCCTCTCTCTTTTTCGGTGTAATTAAAAAAACGCTAGGACAATGGTTGTCGCTGATCTGTAGTAAACAATAACGTTAAAAGTATCCCATAATAATATTCACAAAGATGTGATTTGCAAAGACAAATTTGCAAAGACAAAACCGGGCACACAGACGGACTTTCTCATGTGTGGTATAACAGCTTCCACAGAAAATAACATCAGTACCATTTAGGGCTCACAGAGTCATTCATTGAGATAGGAATGACACTACGCTGGCTCGTGTTTGCTGGGGATAGAAATGATACTAAATGACATTGAATGAAAACCTATTTTCTCAGCGCAAGGCTCGGCTTCTCCCAAGGTCGGCCTGCGGCCTCGGGAGAAGCAGAGCCGTGCGGTGGGAAGATGTGAAGACCGCCTACCTGACTTTCCTCAGTAGTAGTCATGATCACAACAAGTGTCTGGTTTGGATGGACTTTACCAGCAGCCGTGTCTCGATGTCCACGTCAGACGGGTGGAGAGACGAGTTTCGCTGTCTGATTCTGAGGGTTGGTAGCCTACCTTGGTGGCACTGCGCTCCCAGTTGGCGGCGGGTTTGATGGTCCCGCTCCGGTTGGAGTTTCAGAATTACAGGGGGAGGGTGCTATTAACAGGTATAGACTTCTCACTAATATTTAAATGTAGGCCTGTGCACAATATGTAACGGTATCCTGTTGCGAAGTAGACAACGCAATAAATTACATAGACCTATAGTCGGTGGGTTATATATCAAAAGGGACATAAATAACAAAGTTCGCCTAACTCTCATGACAATTATGTTTCTTGGTCACATTTTAAAGATAAATATATTACCTTTCATTTGAGACCGGGTAACCCTCTAAAAAAATGTCCAAAAGAAGTAATTTAGAGCCGAATAGGTACCTACCCTCTGGTACCTGAATCTGAAAAATAAGGTGTAATGTTTAAAAGAAGGTTGAGTTGTATTTTTTACACCCTTTAACGTCTAGAAGTTTGATATTTTTGATTACTTAAAAATAGCCGTCCTACCATAGCACAGCAAATTGAAGGGATCGTTCAGATAACACCGTGTAATGTCATACCTTCTCATTTATGCCTTGTCAAATATATGTTGCATAGTTAGACTAGGTAACATTGACAAAAAATGCCCGAAAAAGTTAATATATCATCACAAAATATCATCGTAGGACAAAAATGAGTTGAGGTAAAATAGCCTGACTTTTACTGTATATTTTGAAACTGTTAATACTGCAAATGACAGTATTTGTTATATTATATGTTGTGCTGCACATATAAGTTCCTAAATATTGATAAAAATACATTTGGTATATTTATATATAAATAAATGTAAATTAACCCTTCAAGCACAAAGTCTAATTTAAATTTAGACCTGCTTTAAGTTACTTCTAGTTACTTCAAAACACATCATTAAGTGTCTTGTTATTTTTGTACAGTTATGTGTACAGTTATGTGTGGAGAAAATAGAAGAACTAGCGGACATGTACATGTGGATAGACTAGCGGTAATTCAGTTTTCAAGAATAAAATTAGTCAGTATAAAAAAGAAAAACGAAAATAATATGGTTATTAATTTAACCGTGCACATATATGTGGGCCTATCCAAATGCATCAGAAACGGCGCAATAATATGTTAATCGTTTGTTTTCTTAGAAAAACACCCAAGTTCACAAATACCGCTCCTGATGCGAAAAGAAGAAAGCTTGTAATTTGTGTAAAACATTACTAAATTGGAGTGAAAAGGGTAATCTAGGATGTAAAATAGCTCATCAGCGGGATATAATGATTAGGCCTACCCACGAATTGCCTTTCTCGTTAATAACCATAGTCGCTAAACCGCAGCACGGAGATACGTAGTATTTAAAGGGTGTGCGTAATGTATTTCCCAAGCATATAGAAAAGCCTATTTCAGATTAACAGAATGTACATAACAGATCACGACATAGTCCCACCGTGACTGTAGGACAACATCTTGGCATATTGGCTGCTATTATGATATATCCCAACAATACAAAATGTTATCTTGACAAAATAATGACATATCCTGAAATTATATTGACATATGCATGATATACTGTCATTATGGTGCGATGTATGGATATCATAATACATACTTGTAATTTTAGATTTTAACATTGCGCTGTCATATCTAAATATTACAATGTCGTGTTTTGGGATTATAGTTCCATATTTTGAATATATGCTCCCAATTCCCCACCTTTTGATGACATGTGAATATTAAAATGTGTATAAAATGACATATACTGACATTATTGTCATATACTGGACATGGGTAATATGCCATTTCGTAGACAGAATATCCCTCAGAGCCGAGTACTGCCAAATAGGCTATCCAGGACATCTTTATATTGTCATATCCTGACATTTCGTGTATAGTGCACTGATTTTAATATAATGTAGCTATATCCTGTCTTGCAAAAACATATGCTGACATTAAAATATCGCACCCTGCCATTAAATGACACATAAAAAAATTCATGCGATAAACTGTCACTACCTCAACACCTAGCTGCACTAAAATGTCATATACTGACAATGAAGATAATCTTGATGTTATAATTATATTTTGACATTATTATGTACTATCCGCTCATTTAATGCTTTAATTATTATAAAATTAGAATATGCTGTACATTTCCTGTATATTGCAGTGATTTCAATATAATGTAGCTATAGCCATTACCAGATCCTGATATTATATAAATTATCACTTAAACATAGGCAGTAGTAAATTATTACTTTGCGTCATTCTTCGGCACAAATAGTCATTTAAGTGACATTGTAATACGATAAAAAAAATTGTAGTCAATTGTATGCAATTTAATGCTGAAACTCCGTGCACTTCGCACAGCTCCGCTATCCTCGGGTCAGATAGTCCCCGGAGTAACAATACCTAAGGGTTATTAACTCCATTCATCCCACGTAAGAAACATAATGTCTAACATTCTATTGCCAGTTGTTTCAAGGCTACCACTGCCAACATCAGTGCCTACAGTGCTGACAGCGCCTGCACTGATACGGGAGCTGCATTAGCAGCGTTGTCGAATAGAGGAACCAGGGTACCCACTTTTCAATCCGCCCGAAGACTATGGCCAGACTCGAGGAGGCATGCTGTAAAGCATGCGACAGACAAAACAGATCCCTGTGACCCTCACCGGATGGGGCTGAGAAGTACTACTATTAGCAGTCATCCCAATACCCCACTTAAGCATAGGGTGTCATGTCCTCACAAAACAGTCCATATTCTCACATTAAAACATGATACATATTAAATTTCAAATGTCGCTAGTTGTTTTTTCTCAAATTACTTTTAAAAATAATGTAACCCATTGATCATAAATCACGACTATTATTATTGTTTTTATTTTTTATCAACGCACATTATGTAAAAATTAAAAAAAAAACTAATGTTGAGTTTTGAGATAGAGGGACATATCCATCCGACTTGGTGCTAAAAATGTTAATTTATATTTATTTATATAAATGTATACATAAATAAACCAAATGTAATTTTATCAATAAATATGAGCTCAGGCATAAACATGTAATTTGCAGTATTACCATTTTCAAATAAACAGTACATGTAAGTTATTTTACCAATTATCTATTTTTATATACGCGGATATTTTGCTCAATTTTAACCTTCTCTGACATTTTTGTCCGATGCAATAATGTAACAAATGTGACATGGTATATGAACAGATATAACATTGCCTGGGGTTATCTGAAAAATCCCTTTAATTTGACATGGTATACGGTTTTTTAACTAATCAAAAATATCCAATCCCCAGATATTAAAGGGTCTATTTAGTAAAATTTAAAATCACTTAAAAAAAATTGCATCATATTTTTATGGTTCAGCATCAATTTATGTTAGAATTAATACAATCTGTTTGAATTAAACCCGAATTTCACATTGTTAAAAAATTATGAAACACTATTTTTCATTACTTTCAGATACCAGAGGGTATGTATCTATTTTACTTCAAAATGCTTCTTTCGGACAATTTCTCAGAGGGTTACCCGGTCTCAAATGAAAAGTAATATATTTATCTTCAAAATGAGACCAAAAAACATAATTGTCATGAGAGTTGGGCGAAATTCAAATTTAGATAGATATCAGCCCACCGACTATAACTAAAAAAAAGGAAGACCTATGTAAGAAAAAGCGCATAAAAATTTGCGGAAAATATAAATTATTTTACATTTTTACCCTTATATCGTCATATGACCTTGATTTGGTCATTTTAGATTGAAAATGACATCATAATTGTGATGCTTGGTCTCAAATACCTCAGAATAGAGGTATTACAAGTTATTCTGTGATTTTTAGTTAAAATGTTATCTTGCGCAAGGTTTTTAGTGGCGGCCATTTTGAATCATCCAATATGGCCGCTAGGGGGCACATTTCACTTGTCTGTCGGCAGATTCTGAAATGTCTAGGTCATGTCAGCCTGTGACAAAAAATTCAGACTTTTGGAATGGAGTGAACGATTGGACCATTTTTTAGGGTAAGCTCCCCTACTATGAGTGATCTGGGCTCATATCATGTGGCTACTAAGAGTGATCTGGGCTCATATCATGTGGTTTATTAATCTACACGTTTTGATACTCTTATGAAGACTCTAGTAAGTATGGATTCAATTTTATTTACAATTTCGTGTTTTTTCATATAATTGGCTAACTCGTATCGACCATCGTGCACAAAACAGGTCATAATTGTTGTCTCTGATGGATGTGTGTGTGCAAATCGCATAGACTCTGTTTTTTAGGCCTCCAAATTTTGGAGGATGCCTATTGTCGTCATGCGGCGCGTCCGTCCGTCCGCCCGTCTAATTTTGGACAACCATGTCAAAAATAAGAAACCGCAAATTTGTTTTATAGTAGGCCTAATGGTATATCTATCTGACACAGTTGGCCTCAAAATCGAAGGTAAAAATCAGGTCAAAGGACATAAACCCCAAAAGGCACATCTACATCCCCTAAAGTTGGGGATGTGTGTTTGCAATATGAAAACAATCCGGCTTAAAGATTTCTAAGAAATCGCCCAGAAACAGAACCTATGCAGGCACCATTAATGGTCAATATCGAAGTCAAAGGTAATAACCTTCAAAAGGCACATCTACACCCGCCTGGGGATGTGTGTGTGCAATATGAAAACAATCCAGCGAACACTTTCCGAGATATCATCCAAATACTGTACTTATCAACCGCCATCAATTAAAGTCAATAATGACCTCAAAATCTAAGGTAAAAAATTAGGTCAAAGGTCATAACCCCAAAAGGCACATGTAAGCCCCCCCCCCCCCACGGATTAATGTGTGTATGAAATATCAAAACAATCCAGCTAATGGTTGTCTAGATATCGTCTGGAAATGAAACACAGACGCACAGCCACACTTGCTGCTGACAATATCCCCCGCCCAGATAAAAAAAATGAGTACGGCAGCCTCGGGCTAGTGTTAATGTGTCACCATAATCTTCTAAAGTTTAAGTACATTTCCATGCTGTACGTTTTAGCAGAATCTTTTTTAACAAGCTTCCATCTTCAATATATAGTGATCTCAAGAGAAAAGGGAGGCAAGTGGATGAAATAAAAAGACAACACTGATCGTTTATATTATATTTACTGTCACAATAATAATAGTATCAGTTTTGTGTTGTTTGACGACTGTACATGGACGTTAAGCTGCACTATATGGCTGGTTTGCGATGTGTTGTGCTTTGTTTACAATTAAAGCAACCTAATGGTGTGTGTGATCAACAAATAATACAATATAGCCAAGATATCACAATATGGCATGAACCATTCTGTGCGGGATTCCATAACATCACTATAATAATGATCTAAAACAAAATTATACAAATAATACATACAATTATTACATATATTATATCTGGTTCTGATAAAATAACTGAGTGTTTAAATCGTCACCTTGGTATTTAAAGGGTGTATCTGCCACTTAATAAAGTGGCAGATACACCCTTTAAATATCAAGGTGACGAAATGGTGTCAGCTAGTGGCATATTGAAGGGTGCTATATATAATAAACTGGACACAAGTTCACAAACATCGGGGGTCAAATGAAAGAGATAGTGCGACAACCACTACCTTAATTGCTATTTAACCCGTAAAACGCTAAATTGTGTATTTTAGTTCTTCAGTTGTGTATCACAATCGCTGACTTCTAAAATGGTATATCATGATTGCCACCTTTCTGTTTCTTAAATTAATTTTGTCTGTTAAATATGAAAATAATTTAAAAGTTTTTCAGAAGCGGTTTTATAATTAAAATATAAATATTTTAGTAAATGACGATATATTGAACGAGATTAACTTAATTTCAATATATCTAAAAAATAAGGCCATGATAACTTGCTGAATAAGTTTTGTGCAAAACAGCTGCTAATTTTGTCTGTTACATATGAAAACAATTTATCATTTTTTTAAGTTTTTCAGAAGCGGTTTTATAATTTAAATATTAAGTAAATGACAATACATGTATATTGAACGAGAGTAACTAAATTTGAATGTATCTAAAAATAGAGGCCATGATAACTTATGGAGTTTAGTGCAACACAGCTGCATTAAGTTTACCCTTGAGAAAGCCAAAACAGTTTAACGATACACAGGAAATATTCACTGCTAGTTGATTGGTAAGCAGCATAAAGGATGGCATTATGTCCTGCGTTGTGTATCCCCACATGTGTATAACAAAATGTACAGTAACAGTCGTATTCTCCTATAATTACACAAACAGCACTGAATGTTCATATACAATGTACTTTACATATTTATAAAAATAAACCTATACACATGACTTGTCGATACTTGCCAATACATGTATTACAATTATATGCTGGCAGCGAAGGTGTGTAAAAATACAATTGAAAAAAGTACTTCATTAAAGTAAAGATTTTTATAAAGGTATTGCCAAATTCACATCTAAATTAAAAAAAAAATAATGTGCAGGAATTACTGGACAACTTAGATTACACTTTGACCAGTGTGAAGCGGATCTATTTTAACCCTTGTCCTACTGAATTGCTTCAATTGTATTTTTCGTCATTTGATGCTGGAATTGCTAATGCTATTTCCAGCTTCAAATGACGAAAAATATTAAGATTTATAAAAAATAGACATGTCTAAAATTAAATTATTGGATCAACTATAAGCATCTACTAAAAACTGTTTTATCAAAATTAAGTGATATTTTTATTGATCTGAAACATCGTTAACCCCGTATATATCCGGGCATAGCAGGACAAGGGTTATTAAAAAATAAATGTATTTAATTTAATACATTTAGCACCCAGCTATTCCTTTTTCACAATATGATGCATAATGTGTGGTAGGCCTAATGTGATACACCATTAACAAAAATGTTGTCGTACCATTGTGCAATTCAACATTAAAGAAGTTAGCAGCAATCGAATCTCAAGATGTTCTTCACAAGAAAATATTATAAAATGTTAACTGAATGTATTTATTCATAAAATACAACTTTACTCGATTGCTCCACTCTTACACAAAATATCATGTTATTCAGAGGTTTTTTTCAGAAATATTGTTTTTATAAAGTCGTATTTCTGGAATGTCACATAAATGAAAAAAATAGATGGCAGTTTGAGAGCACAATATGAAAGTATAATATATATTTTTAATTAATTTTTATCTACACACCAACCTCCAATGATTCTAAGGATTTAGATTTATCAAATTTACATAACATTTTTCATTTGCTTTCTTTCTTACAATTTATAGCAATTACATTCACTTTGCTTTTACAATTGTTTTGATTGAATGATATAAATCAAATCACTAATGGATATTTGTCAATATGATTTTAAATATTTCCTAAAACCCTTATCCTATTGTCTTTTTTAACCTATTTTAATCACTGTTATTGGGAACGAAATATGTGTCTAAAAATCAAAATTTAAAAATATTTGTGCTCAAATTAAAAAAATCAGCCACTAGAAGTTGGTGGTAGGGGTAGCGAGTCAGCTTCAAGGGGTTGAAAATTTAAATAAATTACCTTAGTAGGATAAGGGTTAATAATTTTCATTCACCTGAAGGTGCTTTCCTTAAGTACGAGCGAAAAAATGTAAATGCAAAGCTCTGTTCGTCGTATTATTAACCCATACAGCGCAGGGATCGGTTTTAGTCGTCAGATTCTGACGTCTGTAGACGTCAGATTCTGACGACTAAAAGCGATCCCCGCACTGTAAGAATAAAAAGATCTCTGGCCGCAGACCCCTAACATAGGTATTCAAATGAATATGATTATTTCAAATTGGGAAAATAACTTTGTTCTCCATGGTTTATACAAAAATTGTCAGCACTGCTAATGCTACTAAATGACGGTCAATTCAGGTGAAGTACCCACTCTAAATTTACAAAACTGAAATAGGTCAGAACATTCTATAGTAAAGGATATACCTTTTAAGTGTAAAAAATGTCATATGATTTATTGATGCGAGAAGAGTTTATCAGAAAATGTTGCTCGATACTGTTTTAAGTTGTTGAATATCAATATCAACACTCAAACCATATTCAACAAAAACGTAGTCGATTCATTGAAATAATAAGTCAATTAAAGTTTGTGTCTCCCTATACTTTCAGTATATGAATATTGAGAAAAATTCATCAATTTCAGAGTAAATATGTTAAATTGTGTATATGGAAAGAAGGTATATCTCAAAAACAATATATAACTTTTTAGTTAGAAAGTATTTTTTTCTCATTTATTTTGATTAATGAGATTTAAAAAATAATCAGAAAAGAGGATATGGGGTGTTTTATTCACTTTGAAACAAACAAAGGAAAATCGGCTAAAAAAATTATGTTTCCTAACCCTTTCCAGCCTATATTTACCATAGTCACCTTCATCCACTACAAGCCGCAAATTGCTGTCGCAATTCTCGACTTATAGTAGATGAAGATGACTTGAAGAGGGTGATAATATAACAAAAATTGCCATGTATTGGTAAACCAGTTTCATTGAAATTTCATTCTAAAACCCCTAGTCATAAGAAAATTAAGTCGATATTCAGGGATGTAAAATGATGCTTGTATGCATCGTGAGTGCTTAAAGGGTTAACTGAGTGTTATTATTCACATTGCAATAAATTGCTACTGCAACTAATTTGCAATATATATCTAAGTGTGATCTATCAAACAATTTTCTGTTCCATTGTGATGGCAAAATGTGACAAGGTTTCCACTAGTAAGTAAAATGTTGGAAGATAATGTGATCATGAGAATTTAAAAAAGGTTTTGTCTTCCAGCTTGATTGAAATTAACCCGTTCAGAGCAAGGATCAAATTTTGACACCTAAAGTTGATCCCAGCGCTGAAAGAATCAAATATTTACAACCGTCGTAGATCCATAACATAGGAATTCAAATGAAGAGGAAAGAGCTAACTAAGACATTTATGATGATTTCAAATTGAATACCACAATATGATTAGTATCTATAGATTTTTTAAAATAGTTTCAGTACTATAAGGGTTAACTAATTCAGGTAGTATTTTGCATACGACTGTTATGCAAACTGGAATGTCTGCGGTAATAGCTTTTAGAGATAACACCTTAAAAAGTTGTTGCGAAATGTAATATAACGATGTCAGATAAAATGAATAAATTGGTTCCTAACAAAATCTGCAATACCAGAAAACAGTTTTCACAATATTTGGAAAAGTGGCCTTTACTAATAAAATAACTACATACGTTTCCAGGAAGTAACAGAGTAAATAAAATTCTAATTGTGACTTGTTTTTGTGTTGGAAGCAGTTCTTTAAATTTCCCCCCCCTTCAAGTTGTATCTCGCTACCGCGACCCACAACTTCAAGTGGGATGGATCAGCCACAAAAAGGATAATTCAATTCGGATTAAGTCAAAATTTTTACAAATAAAATTTCTCCATTTGAAGTTGGATATTACCTTAGCGTTTCCTGACACACTAATGAATAATATGATACAATCTGATAACTCAGCAGGGAGAGGGTCAAATTTATTTAAAGCTCTCATTGATTAAATTAAAATTTTCAGTCACTTGAAGTTGCACAACTTCAAGTGCCTGAAAATAAAAATAATCATTGAAATACATGTCTCAACAGATATAATGTATATTAATGTGTCAGACCTGAAAAAACGATTCACAAAGTGGTTATAACTAGAAAATATACTACAGTCGACATCAGCGCCGTAGGGCTCAAGGACAATCCTGATCATATTCTGGTTGATATGATGTTTAGACATGATATAGTATATATGGAAGCACGTCGTGTTCGTGTGAGCAATTGGCGATAAAGGTGAGGTATTTACTGTTGCCAATGTGATCTCTGTGGGATATTCTTGCTATGAATCTGGCGTTGTCATGGTGAAAGTTCATTATTGCCATGGTAACCTGGCCAGGCTTGCAGTAGACCCCGTCTGGAAAAGAAAAATTAATTTTTTTGATCAAGTAGCAGCAATAAATGTAATCTGCACAAATTATGTAAGAGCATCAGCAACATGAGAAAAATTAGCCCTTCTCCTGCTGAATTGTTTGCGTCTATTTTTCATTCATTCGAAGCTGGAATTGCTAACGCAATTTCCAGCTTCAATTGACAAAATATATTTATATTTTTGAAAAATAGACATATAAATACGGGCCTAGCAGGACAATGGTTAATGGAAACAGATTTAGAAATATATACCCGGTAATTTTTTTTACATCAGAGTTTGTACATCTTCCTGAATGAATGAATCTTCATGAATGGGTCAATTCAAACATCACAAACAGGAATAATTTGAGAATGGATGAATTTTATATTAAATATCAGAGTGAAGTTGTTTGGAGGCTGCTTTACTGTCATACTATAACTATAGATAGATATATGATACATATCACAACGGCATTTACAATGTGGACCTTTGTAAAAAATTAAAGGGTTTTTAACCCCTATGCTGCTGATCACGACTTTTGTCGCTTTTAATCTGTTTTATTAGTCGACTAAATCACTGTTATTGGGAATAAAATGTGTGTCTAAACAACACGATTTGCAAATATTCGTGCTAAATTAAAAAACAAGTACGAGTAATTTTCACCCACTTTTAAGTTATGGATCGCAGTAGCAAGACACAACTTCAAACGAATGAAGTTTAAATAAATAAATTCGAATAGCAGGGTTAGGTATGTTTTGCTGAATGTCATATTCAAGCTGTGACTTATACGAATCCTGTAACACAAAACCTGATTCTACAGTTCTCATGTTAAATATTAAGATGGTCCAGACAACTTAAAGAAAAAACCTTCAGTAAATAAGCAATGTTAGGCATTTCTTGCGAACTTTTAATTAAGTTGAAGTTGCCAAAAAATAACAAGAGCGCTGACGCTAACAATATCCCCCGCCAAAAATTTAAGTCAATACTGGCCTCAAAGTCAAAGGTTAAAAATGAGGTCAAAGGTCATACCCCCAAAAAGGCATATCTACACCCCCTGAAGGATGTGTGTATGCAATATGAAAAAAAATCCAGCAAACTATTTTCCGAGATATCGTGAGGAAAGTGAACTTATCATCCGCCATCAATTAAAACCAATAATCGGCTCAAAATCGAAGGTAAAAAATTAGGTCAAAGGTTACAACCCCCAAAAGGTACATCTACACCCCCTGAGGGATGTGTGTATGCAATATGGAAATAATGTAGCACACGCTTTATGAGATATCTTCCGGAAACTAAATTTATCATCCGCCATCAATTAAATTCAATAATCGGTTCAAAATCAAAGGTAAAAAATTAGGTCAAAGGTTACAACCCTCAAAAGGCACATCTACACCCCCTGAGAGATGTGTGTATGTGATATGAAAACATTCCGGCTAACGGTTTTCGAGATATCATCCGGAAACAAAACATGGACGCACAGAGTCACAGCCAGACATAGTAATGACAATATCCCCCCACCCCTACTTTGTGGGCGGGGATAAAAAGTAAGTTGGTTATGTGAATTTCTCAACCTGAGTATGAGTAAATCATCTCCTGCATACTGTATCATAGCATGCAGTTAAATGTCAGACTAAACAATCTAACCAATATAATCATTGGAAATACTGTGCACAGAGTATACAAAAAGACACAAATTGAAACATAAATAAATAAAATGAGGAAATTAATAAAACATGCAGCAGTTTTACAAATAAAACACACATGAGGCAATAACACACAGAGAACATACAGAGAACACACAGAGAACATACAGAGAAGCATGCTGTTGTTTTTTCACATTAAAACATGATTATTTAAATCGTCTGTGTGGTTTAACTGAAATATATACTCCACTTGGTATTATATGTACTGTTTCTTTTGAAGTGATTATATTTTAATTCTTTTACATCTTTTTATCATTCCATGCCAATTAATGAGATTTTTTTTACTTTGCCTGCACTCTATCTTAGAATTTCCTCAATTTTTTACCACATATTGCACATCACTTGGAAAAATAATTAACTATAATTAGTTATTGAGATATCATGATTTCAGTGCAGGTGGCAGCTTTCGATTTTTTGAAAAATTACTTGAAGGCAATACAAAAAACTTTGGTCTCCACATGGTTTTTAAAAAAAAAAAAAAATGTCGAAGACATATTGTACTTTTCTAAACTTGTTAAACAAATTATAATCAAACACTGAAAGACATCAGTGCTTTAAGGCTTAAGGCCTGAACTTTTTATGCGGAATTCAAGCAAAGCATTTTTTTTAAATAAATAATCTTCGCTTGAAAAAAATGATAATATTGTCTTTTTAACAATTGTCATCTTTATCTACTACAAGCTGCGAGTTGCTGTTGCAATTCTCAACTTATAGTGGACTGGATAAAGATGACTTGTGGGTGGCAAATAAAAAATATATTGTTATTATTCAAACAGTTCCAGGTGTAGGAAATGAACTCTTCAGAGATGAAAAATGATGCTTTGATGCATCTTGAGGGTTCAAAGAGTTAGGGACTTGAATATTTTCTGTGAAATTCAAGAAATTTTAGCTCGGGGACCGTCTTTATACATAAGATTCTGACGTCTGTAGATGTTAGATTCTGACGTCTAAAGTCAATCCTCGCACTGAAAGCATTAAAATATTTATAATGGCCGTAGACCCATAACATGTATTCAAATGAAGCGGAAACAGCTGACATTTATGATGGTATCAAATTGAAAAAAAACCCGCTTTGGTCTCCATGGTTTATTAATAAATATTTCAGCGATGTGATGGTTGAGGCCTTGAATATTTCCTGTGGAATTCAAGCAAGGTACTTAACCCTTTCATGCGTGACTTTACAATTTATTGTTGTCTTCATCCACCACAAGCCAAAAATTACTGTCGCAAATCTCCACTTGGAATGGATGTGGCAAAAGAAAAAAGATACTGTTATTATTAAAGCAGTTACATGAAAAATTGTGTTACCCTCCATGTAGGAAATGAATTCTTCAGATATGAAAAATGATGGTTTGAAGGGTTAGGGGCCTATGGCCTTGAATTTTTTTTGTGAAAATCAAGCACGTTTTTTAAGCACCAGTACAAACCCTGCTTGTATTTTAATTCCAGTCGTCTGTGATGCTGGATGTAAGAGACCTTACCGTGTGTGGCCAGCCTGGGTCAATGCGGGTCTTGGTAGTGCAGAGCCTTGCCGCCAGCGGCAGGATATGATGAAGCAGGTTTAAGCGGGGAGCCCGTTAAAGCGGACAGCGGGGACTCATTGTTCTACAAAGTCAATCATATAAAGCCCAGCGGTTAGCAAGCGAATAAGCTCCTGTCTCTCAAGCCGCGAGAAAGGGATGTGTTATATATACATCATGCTGAAATGAAGAACTAACACTTGTGCTGCCAAAGTTTTAGTATTTTTCATTTATTTGCAGCTGGAATAAAACAATTTCCAAGTCATGTTCATCCACTACAACTGGAGGGCTGCAATTCACGGCTTGTAGTTGATGCAGATGACAATGGTTTGAAAGGGTTATAGCTGGGAATGCTAATACAATTTCCAAAACCAAACTACGAAAATCCAGATTTATTTTATAGTAGTCGAAAACTATAAATTCAGGAAATTTTGGAAAACTGGTTTCTTTGATAAAACAGGTGAACACCTGCCACAACATATCAATATGGCGGATACACACTTCATAGATAAGGGAATTATCTCTTAAGTATTACAGACTTCCAGCAAGCATGAGACTTTGACCTTATGTTGGGTTACGATGTCAATGTCTAATGTTTACTGGGCTGGATAAATACGGTTTGAAACATGTTTAGAATAAAATAAAAAATGCCACTGAAAATGAAAAAATTGTTTGTCAAATAACTCAATTTCTGATGCCTATTTTTATAAGTAAATTATACCAGCTTTAAACAAATGAACGATAGAAACAAACAATTCAGCAGCACAAGGGTTAACATGGTTTATGCCAAATGTAAATAGTTACATATATATGTTATCACAGAAATACAAATGAAACACCACAGGGCTCAGTTTACAACACAGAAAAGAAAAAAAAACGTGTAGGTATGGTTAGCGGTAGACTTTAAACATCAAAGGTTTTAGAATTAACAAACATGCAGTTAGACAGATTTAATTATGTTGTCCTGAAAACAAGCGGAGACTTGCTTTAATTAGCTCAACAAACTAAAAGGATCATAGCCCAATGTCTGTGATGCTGGCTTAACAATAAAAACAACATTGGTTGTTGCTAGGGACATTGACGGTGTAATATGTATTGTCTATGAAAAGACAATTGGTTTGGCTGGTCTTAACACCTTTCTCACTATGTTGGAGCACAGTCTATGATGCTGAACCAACATTTACTTATCATCTATTTATGGCAATCTCTTCTTGTAACATACAAAATATTTCTAGTCAATAGGACTTTCAATGATGTTTGCGTACATTCATAAATCAGACTATATTAAAAAATATAATGGATAACAGCCACGTGAATTAAATAAGTAGTAATTAGGACGATTCCCTCCTTTCCTGGAGAAGTTTGAAAACCCATATCATGCTGCAAACTTGATGCTGATTGTGGCATGCAGTGATAAACATGTAATTGATACAAAATCATGACTATTCATCCTGAGCATTCTTGACATGCATGCAGATCATGCCAGTTTCAGAGACAAATAGACAGGCCACGACATAGTGATTATTCAGTCTGTAAGTCATGCGCATTGGTGACATGCGTACAAACAGTACAAATCATGCCAGACTCACAAACATAGACAGGCGATTACGCAGTGTTTTCTTGCGAGGCTTCTGCTTCAGTTCTCGTTTAATGTGAGAGAAGCTGACGCCCTGTGACATCGCAGTCCACGGTGCAGAAAGAGTGGGATGGTGACACAAGGGGAACCAACAGACAGGTACAGTTAGAACATACTAATAACTCATAAAGGGCTATATCACTGTACATTTCAACCAATTTGAAGTTGTATTTCAATAGCGCAACCTCAAGTGAGTGAAAATGACTCATTTTTCAAAACTATTTTTTTCAACTTCTATCGGCCAAAGATAATTTAACATTGTCTTTTTCTTAAATGAATACACAGGATTTGCACCAAAATGATTAATATAGAACAGTCATGTGCGCAAGTGACACATGCACTACAGAAAATACCTACTGAAACAAGTAAGTGTACAAACTGATTTAATCTCCACATAAACAACTGAATTTCTGTGAAATTGAAAAAAAATCACTACACAGAAGATTTTTTAGGTTTGAATTTCCAGTTAAAATGTTCATAAATTATCCTGCAAGATAATTAGTCATTTCAATAATAAACATATTACAATGTAGATGGTCCCTTAGCAGTCCAAGTATGCTATGTGCCACATAGGACACTTGGGCTGCTACGGGACGACATGACACAAACGAATCAATAATCTTTAAGCTATGATTTCCAAGTGTTTATGAACACCTTACTTTCCTCACAGAAAACTACAACATTCAGAACTGATACCAGATTTGGGCATAGAAAACTAATGCTACACTACATGTGTCACAATAAATTTTCAATCAATATGCAGTGCAAAATTAAAAAAAAAGCTTTTGGTACAAGCTCAGTTTATTAAAACTAAGGAAATAAAAAAGAGAAATAAATGTACATGGACCAGGCCTAAAAAATAATTCTCTATTTTTTTTTAAATATTTCTCTGGTCATAAAATCATGTGGATGAAAATTCCTTACATCTGTTCAATCACTGGGTAGAGCTGGAAACCCTTGCGTGACAGAGTATTAAAGATATGAAAAGCAGTGTGAGAAATGTACATAGAAAAGAATAGGGTGAAAATTATAAATCACTGATACACATGTAGAAACATGTGTCTGTGATTTCAGAAAGTTTGAGGTACCATACAAGTGCACATGATAAATGAGTGGGGGTGTAAAGACATCCAAGTTCAAAAGGCAGTAACTGCATACTTCTAACCCTTTAAGCCCTCACAATGCATTGAAGCATCATTTTAATGAAAAACTTAATTTCTCACTCACTTCAAATCATTTTCATCCACTACAAGTCGGGAATGGCGACAGCAATTCGCGGCTTGTAGTGGATGGAGATGACAAATTCAAATTCAGGCTTGAAAGGGTTAATTAAGGAAGCAGTTACTTTCCTTTGGTTTTGCACAGCAGTGTAGTACATGTAATTCTGTAGAAAGAAGAGTGCTAGTCTATTACAAAGGCCCTTCCACCGCATGGTTTATAAATTACAATTCATTGTTCATCTTTATAAATAATCAAACCGAGCTAATTTTTCCCCTGGCTGCCCACACAGGCTGAATCATAAAATAATCTGGCTTGTAACGCAGTATTGCAGCACTTAATTTGTTGTTAGATAGAAAATCAATTACTTGGGATACACTTGGGTATTTTTTGAAATTGTTTAACTTTCACACCAACACTGACAGCGAATGAAAATGAAACATCCGGGTCAATATACGGTTGAGTAGACTATAATGTGTTGACTTACGACGAGTGTATCTCTTCGTCTCTGTGACGCAGGTGTACCTAGACTCATCTGGTCCACCAGGTCTGTGTATGTGTCAAACGTGTTGTCCTCCTGCATAAAGTGAGCCCATCAAAGAGGAAATGATAGATCAGAGTGGTATGTGTAGTACATGTACCAGGAGAAAATATAGGAATGGTTTTAGATAATTATGTTAAAGGTCAGAAAGTAAAGTGTGGTAAATAAAAGCAGTGCTAACAAAAATTTGTAGATACAGTTTAGGATCTGATTATGGATTAAATTTTCAGAATTTATATTACTTTATCAAAATATCAGTTTTTCCATCATTTGAAGCTTCAAATCACTTAAATCCAGTTCTAGCAGACAAAGGGTTAACCCTTGTCCTGCTAGAGATGGATATAAGCAAAGTAATTTTCAAAGTTTCAAAGAGAAATTGATATAACACATTGAAATGAGGAAGCATCAAGCTTTTGTTCTGATTTCCTAATTTATTACAATTCTAAAAAAAAGGTAATTTTCATTCTGTAGCAATTCACAGCTCGCAGTGAATTAAAATAAGAAAAAATTACAGTAGTTAAAGGGTTAAGCAATATAAGCTTTAGAGGTGTGAAAGCTCAACAAAAAGCTTACAGTGCTCAAGTGGTCAAATTACTACATTAATGATAAAGGTCTCTTTACATATGCTGGTGAGTTGAGCAATGATTTAAGTAACGATTTCACTATGTTACTACAATACAAGCCTTTTTTAGTTGATATAATAACATTTTCTACTAAAGTCAGCCTGTGAGCACTTCTCTTCAACGTAAATGTGAATAAAGTTTGAAAGACTTACACTTGACATTGTGAGGTCATTTGTGCTGGCGAGCCTCATTGCTCTGAGGTCGTTACGAGGTGTCGTCGTGTTGGGGTTGGCGAATATACTGCTCATCTCACGTCTGAACGGGCTGCGGATCTGTGTCATCGACGACATCGCTCTCTTCAGCTTTCGCGGAGTTTTATTGAATGAAAACGCTCTGCTTACCCGTTTACCAAATCTGCAAAAAAATAACAGGAACAAGACCTTTGTCATCTGGTTAGATTGCTAATTATACAATTATTTAATCACGGTGCCTGATTATATTCTTGATTTAATACTGAGATGCAGGCTTAAAATTTAACTTCCCACAAAACAACACAGACTAAATATTTTAAAAATGGTAAAAAAAAAATTCTAAACTAATATTTTGGTAGTGGACCCAATGTAGGGTAATGCTGGGCCAGGGTCTTTCATTAGATGGGTCGGAAAACGTACTTTGTTGCTGCTTTGCTCAAAGTGCGGTTTCCTAAGTCACTTGTGTCGATGTTGAGAACGTGAGCGTCCACCTTTGTCATCAGTGTCTCCTGAAATCACATATATATTACATGAACACATTAGGCTCGGTCGCCAAGATAGCATCTTGTGAATAAAATCCACTGAGCAAAATATGCTGACATACGTGGAGATCAAAAGATGAACATTACGTTCACTGAGTGGTTAACAAAGTACTGGTACCGCACGGTCTTGCCAATAAACCACGTGTATTGATCTGATGTGGCCTGATCTGCGGTAGCCACGACAGCCCACACCGTCGAATATTGCGCTGTGGTTCCCATTATTGTTTCACCTGATATTTCATCATTCATTCAAGTGGTGTTGTATATTTACACTTCACCGATCCATAAGCCAGTAATCCAAACATTGAAAAAAATGATGTAATGTAGAATTAGAACTTAACCTAAGCATTACCATACTTGTTTTTAATCTTATTATGCGATCAAATCAATGTTATTGGGAATGAAATGAATGAAATCAAGTGTTTAAACAAATGAGTACTTCTAATCCACATAACCTATGGTAGGTCAAAATTAAAATAAGATAAGCTAGTACAGTAGAACCTGCCATGAGCAGCCATTCTTAAGAGCAGTCAGCCTCCTATGGGAGGCCACTTGGCCATTCCCAAAAAAGGCATTTTGTATACAAATGCAGCTCCAATGGGCAGTCATCTGCGAAAAAAAGACACTTCCTGTGTCGCAATGGTGGCTGCTCATAGCAGGTTCTACTGTAACATGTATTACAGTTTCAAGTGGATGATTCTTTTCTTTTAATTATGTAATTTCAAATAGAGTACATTTGTAAATCGAAAATATGGCATAATTGTAGAAGCTTAAAAATATTTACACTATGGAGACAAAAAAATCTAAATTCTCAACACAAATTAAATAACAATAACAGTAGCATAGCAAAAAATTGATAGAAACAGTATCCAATTGTATAACAAAAACTATAAAATGAAAAAAATGTAACAAACAAAATCAACGTGAACATAGCAAGTGATTTGAGCGTTAATGCCTCACCTTCCGCCACCTCTTCAGGAGGTGAGACTTGTCACCAAATATACAATCATACAGAATTAAACAAACACATCATACCATGGTTTATCTTTATTTAAATAAAATATTTTTCTCAATTAGAATTAAAGCACAACATTTAGATTATTATAACATACTACGGATTCATGATAAATTTCACAAATAACATCGCAGAGCATGTTTTTCAATTGAAATATCAGGGACAGGTACAAGATTTCATCAAAGGGTGTGAAAGGAAGGGAAGAGGGGTTGAAAGATAAAATTGATCAATCTGCTTATAACTTTTATCAATTTGAGAAAAAATAATGAAAAGCAGTAATGGGAATATCATGCTAAACAAGAAATAATTCTCAAAAAGAAATTAATTTAAAGTTTCATGCGATAACACAAGTGGTCAGGTTGATGTTAGCTTACGTACATAATCAGCGCGACAAACACTGGAGCAGATGGTTTTACTGAGTAATGTGAGAAATTCTTCTTTCCGCGGCCGCTCCTCCACGATGCTGAAAGCAAATAACCGCTCCTCCTCCTCCAGCTGCTTGGTGATCAGCGCAAATACGCTACGACAGTCTGCGAGGGAAAATAAACAAATACACTCTAACAGTCTGCTATCAAATAACAAATATGCAAGGAGTGTTTATTGGAGTGCATTATGGGAAGATAACACTTGCCCAATAAATAAGATGTGAGATTTTAGGCAAACATTGTAATTATTGGACAAGTGTTGTTTTCAAGAAATGAAATACATCATACTATAAAAGTGTGATACCAATAAACAAATACTGCAAAAAATAAACAAATACAATACAACATCTGTGAAGAAAGAAAAAGTAAACAAATGCACTACACCAGTCCGCAATAAACATAGCAAACAAATAATTCATATGTTGTGGGAGATGTTCACTTAATAACAGGGAGTCAACTTTGCAAAAATAAAAAGTTTTTGGTCATGGAATTCCACCTGCAGTTAATGAAATTCCGGCTGCAAAATATAAAAAAATATAATTCAGCATTTCAATAGATTTCAGATATGTCAAAATCACAGTTTGTCGAATTTACAAGCATATAAAATTGAGAGCCACAATTTAATTTTGTTAAAAACTTTCAATAATTTTTAGAACTAAAATGTAGTAATTGGAACCAAACAAGTGACATTACCTGTGGAGTCTACGACGTCTGCCACTCGTTTGACACTTGAGAACTGTACCATGTGTAAATGTTTGTATGCTTTTTGTGGTGTTTTCGCACCGTGGGACGCGGGACTCTTCGAATTTAGCACCTTTATTCTTCTTTTACAGATCTGAAAGTAAAACAATCATTGAACAATATCATTTTTCTGGAATCACATCAATGATTAGGAGTTATATAGCAATCAGTTCCAAAGGGAATGATTTTTCAACAACCCCAACATTTTTCAATGACCAATTCAAACAACGAAAGTGACATTAACCACTTCACTTCCAGGCCGAAGTGCATTCCAGGATCCAGGGATCTTGGTGTAACAATAGTAAATCCGACGGGAATTTTCGTCATGTATGGTTACGTAACATGATGAATGACGGTAGTGAAGGGGTTAATTTGAGTACAGAATGCTTTCATAGTATAACAACAATGAGGCTGTGACACTAGAAAATAATACATAAAAACAAATATCACTGACATCTGTCAATGTTGATTCTCTGTCAAAATTCAGGGACCACAAGTACAGTACTCTCATTTTATGCATGTAACCCTAGTGCTTTATCTGAACGCATGTATACAAAGAGAGGTGCTTGCATAACTGAGGGATGCAGAATGTCTATATTTTCATGGTACATGTACATTAATCATCAGGCTTCGACATCAACGATTCTACATCACTAACTAGTCACTGGTAAAATGTACTTGTCCGAGTCAAAACTGTACTTGTCCGAAAAAATACATAGATAAAATCATTCAAATTTTTCCAGACCTAGTCTAGCAACAATAAAGTGGTAAGTGTCAAAAATGACAAATGTTAATGTGGATCATTTCAATTATCACAAAAATATCAGCATTTACCAATTTTCCTTCACTAAAAGTGACTTGTCCATTCAAGCAATATGGTCAACTTGTACGAATTATGATTTTACTTGCCCTGGACAAGACTTATGTCAAGCCCTGATCATAACTAAATTGCTTTAAAAAAGTTTTTACAATTGAAAGAAATGATCATTTTCATTATAATTTCCTTGTCTATTTTCTATCATTTTTCCACTTTAAAAAAAGGCATTTTCCAAATTCTAATTCTTTTAATCACATGACAGGAGTGCTTTACCTTCCCTTTCTTTTGATTTTTTTCTTTAAATTCAGTGTAGAAATCATAAATATCAACAAAAGCACCTCTTCAAGATATGACTAGATATGAGCTCTAAGGCTAGAATCTACATTGTACCATGATAATGTACCCACATACAATCTCGGGGTACCCACAGATCTATAGATTTAACCCTTTCAACACTGAACTGAGAAATATCAATTTCCAGTCACATGAAGTTATGTCTCGCTACCACGATCCATAACTTCAAGTGACTGGAAATTTGTGTTATTTGTGCAATTCAAGTCCCAACATATATCAGTGTTTCAAGATTGAAAGCATATTTTATTTTTAACAACTGGTTATACAGGTGCTAATAAAACACAGAATGTTTACTGCAGTCAACATCAGTGTTCTAAGGGCTAAAACACAGAATGTCTACTGTAGTTGACATCAGTGTTCTAAGGGCTAAAACACAGAATGTCCACTGTAATTGACATCAGTGTTCTAAGGGCTAAAACACAGAATGTCCACTGTAGTTGACATCAGTGTTCTAAGGGCTAAAACACAGAATGTCTACTGTAGTGACATCAGTGTTCTAAGGGCTAAAACACAGAATGTCTACTGTAGTCAACATCAGTCTTCTAGGGGTTAAAACACATAATGTCTAATGTAGTCGCCATCAGTGTTCGAGTGTTAAATTCTCTGTATTTTCCCTGTGTCGGACATCAATAAGCGAACTCCATCAACCCCTTTACCTGTGAAAACAACCACCCTCTCCCACCACCCCAATGTATGGTAGGAACTACATGCCAAGATTTAGGGAGTAAAAATATGTTCATAACTGCTTCATTTTTTAATGAAACTCATTATTAAAATAAAAACACAAAATGACAAAAATAGAAAACAAATTGCTCTGTACATCATCATTTTCTGTGTTCTGGAATAGCATTATCAGTCATGATATTATCTGCAACAGATTCCCTAAATTAGAGAATTCCATCTAAATTCAAAAAATAAAAAATGGCATTATTATGAATTCAAACACTTTCAAGGTTTCTAAGCACCATTAACCAATACGAGCCCTGAGTGTTGGATTACTGACCTCTAGTCTGTCTGAGAATACAAACAACGTTAAGCTGTCACCCCTTCCACTCAACTCATCTGCAACCTCAACGACATCTACTTTTGTTACAAAGTTACGCAGCGACGACAATAAATTGGGCTGCAACAGAAACAGACATTCATCATATTAATAACAAATTATTTAATATCCTCAATTAATTATTTGTTTTTCAATTTTTATCCCACTTTTTAACCACAAAATAAGTAGAAAGGCAGCAGAATCCCACTATAATGCTTTAGGTGGGGTTCTAAGATACGGGACTGTTATTACATAAATTAACTACGCATGTTTGACAGTAGCTTGATTCTAAATTTGAAGCATATAGAAAAAATAATGAAATATTTTTGTTTATATTAGAAAAAATAGCCAATGGCTTTAACTTTTGCCAGTTTGAATCTCACAAACGGGCCATCGTCTTTTCAACAACCATTTGAGATCGAGTCACGAGGCTCAGATCCCCCCCCCCCCGGCCTCATGCGACATCGAGGCCCAACCTTCATATGATCGTAATTTAACGACCAGCATAATAAAGTACGAAAGTGGGGAAGGAGGGAGGGAATTCTGTAAAGCCATTGGCTATTTTTTCTAATATAAACAAAAATATTTCATTATTTTTTCTTTATATGTCAAAAAAATGCCAATGGCTTTAACTTTTGCCAGAATCCAACCAAGGGAGGAGGAATCACGAAAGAGCTTATTCCTAATTTTAAGTTCTTTGATCCATATAACATTCAATACTCAACGTAACTATATTAGATTGAGTATAAAATTTCTCCCATATTCACTATGCACGGCAAGCCTCCTGATGAGCCGTAGAAGCCAAAGAGACTCAGTGTTCTACCTGAACTCTTGGCTAACCTAATAAAATCTATTTGTTTACTATCCTCATCCATCCATTTTTATTTATAAAATATACATTGTTGTGAGGTCCGTTAACTATTAACGGTAACCGGATCTCACAACCTCCTGGAGGGAAATTCCCTTCCAGCAGGATGTACATGCATTCAAGTGATTGTAAATCGAACATAAATGTTCAGAATTACGGAACTGTACAACTGACTAAAGTATGTATGTTCCTTCAAATTATTTAACAGCTGAAACAGTAATTTAATAAATACTGGGTCGCATTAGTTAAAGAAGGATGTTAAACACATCCACAAGAAGTCCTACGTTAGTAGTCCTTCACTCACAAACCTAAGTTTATATATATACAGTTCACTTCCTTTTGGAAGATAACTTTGTAGATCACTACTCCATTCTCCTCGACAAGAGGGAATTTTTGACAACCCCGAACATATCCCTTCAAACAAAAACAAAACCATTGATATGTTCTTATTCAAATTAGATGTAAGATCAAGTCCTGATGGTATGTAGTTCCAATCACGGCTTGAGGTGGAAACTCCGCCACCTAATCATCTAATGTTCCTTGAACGTGCAACCTGAGTAAGTTGAGCACTTCATTTCAAATAACCTCTTATTCTTTGTCTGAGGTATTCAAGGAATATCCCATTTAATCATTTCCTATAATAACAATAGCTATATGATTTTGTTATTCACTTATTCCATTATCTCTTTAGTTGTCACTTGGTTTGTAATTCTCATACTTTTTTTTTTTTTTTTTTTTTTTTTTTTTTTTACACCAGAAAGTGTTCTACTTTGTAGGACCATTCTACCATTTTTATCTAGAAGAATATTCTTCTCAACAAGGTAGTGTTGAGATAAATTATTCTATAATTATATTCATACACATCAAGAGGTTGAATTAATTCATACTATCCCTAACTTCAAGGAATTCTAATTCTGTATGACATGGTTATATTTTATAACCTTACAACCCTTTTATTTTTAACACACTCACAATTTTGTGATATGTCAAATAGAAAAACAAAATTCTCAACATGTCCTCATTTGTTAAAGAGTTATTCATCAATCTCTTGATTTTAAATCTTGATCCGTCATAAAAGGGCAACTCTATAGGTATTATTCTTAACCTATAATTGTTTAACTCTGCTTCATACATACCCCAGAATCCTAACCCAAGTTAAAATTCTGGTCCCTAGCAGAGTTTCCCACATAGAATTTTTATATTTTTATTAAATTCTTGTCAAACAATTATTCTTTGACCCTTCAGGAGACATATCCACATAAGAATTATGTCTTAGTCTCCTAATAATTCAATGGATCCAAGTATAAACAATAACTTGTTAACTTTAGGAATTGTCGAAAGAACAATTCCTCAGAATGTTTGAACTTCTAAGGACGAGGAGTAATTTACTCCCCCCCCCCTCTTTTATTTAGGATTGAATCGCATTGATCCACCCCAAAATTTATAACATCCATGAAACTTAGAAATTAGTTAGTTTCATAAATAACTAAATTATTTATTAGACCAACTTGTGACTTCATTGAATAATTGACTTAACAACTAAGTCAATTATCATTTAAACAATTACTCTACCTCATACAATTTGTTACTGAAGAAGAACATTACCCTAACCCTTCCTCCTCAATTAATAGTAATTTAGACTTCAGTCTAAATGACATTTGACCACGATTCCTCAAGAATGAAAGACCTCTTTGAATGGGGCTTTTCCTACCTGATTATTCAAGATCACATATAGAAGGAAGAGAACTTAATGTTCATCATTCCAATAACAAATCAATTCAGGTCTTGAGGTTCGTGAAGAGGAAGCCTTCAAGTAACCCCTCTTTCAGACAAATTCAAGAGGAAGTGAAGAGTATAAAAAAATTCATACTAAATTTTTCTACTACTTCAATCTCATTTTATAATAAGTCACTTCTTCCTTAATATTCTTCCTAACCCAGTTTCAATTAACTTAACTGGAACTGGTTAGTCTAAAATAATACTCATAGATTCACCATCTTGGAGATCTAATAACCATACATTATTCAGGAGTGGCCTCAAGCGCGACATACCTGAATATCCAAAGGAATACCATATTTTTAATGGTTATTCATAACTACAATTATATTAAAGTGATCTGATCCCAATCAGATCTTAGCCTTAAATAATTCAAAAAAGTCTATGATTACATTCATTGACTCTCTATAACTTAGTCATTAAATCCCAAAGTTAACTTTTTCATGGATTATCTATGACCGTTATCTTTGTAGGATTTATTCCACAGTCCCCGATGTTATTACATCAAGGAATGACTTCCGAATCTCGGAGGAATAAAATATCAATTAACCATTAGAGAGGGGAACATGCCCCATGATACCCTTATCGTAGACTTATCCACTATATATACTTAGGAAACTTCCAAATATGGAAAAATGTCAATATATACATATTATTGCACTCCATTATTCAATAACGTCAGAAAGTAAGGATTATAAATAAATCCTTACTTACTGTATTCCAACGTTTCCCCTTATAAGTTTATACCGGATGACCACGTCAACTGATGTATAACTAAATCAGGCAAAATTTTTTTTTTTTTTTTTTTTTTTATTTTCCAAAAAATTTCCCGACTTCCTTAGGAATCCCTAATTCCTACTGGAAGAATCAATTCTTAATATCCTATTGGTATTCTGCCAAACAGGAATTATCATTGAAACATCAGATTTTTTATTAGTACTGTAAATATAAAGACTGTCTCCCTCCTAGTGGACAGTCCTTAATATGTGCTATATTTTCACTCTGACTCTCCAGAGTTTCTCTCAATTTTGTAATTAAATTACAGATTTGGGAAATGAATCTCTGAATCACTTTGTTAATCAATCTATCTTTGTAGATACTAAAATATTGATAAAAGTGTTTCCCACCGAGTTATACTAACTCAGGAACAGAAAGGCCATCATATGCTTCTCTGCTCCAGAGATCATATTTCCAATTACTCATGTCGCAACATGTGATATCGCACATCTTATTATTTAATCAGTATCTTGCATGATCCGGAGTTATATCTAGAGACAGTAATAACGATATACAGGCTTTCTCCTTGTATATTTTCATTATTAACTTTAAGAATCTCTAAGTTTATACACATGTATATTACAGACTCTATCCAGATTTTACTCAATTATCATGATATAACTGGCCCAAAGTCCTGTGTTCCAGAATCTCTCCAGAAAGAAATGAACAACCCCATAATTTCGGGGTTAATAAATTCCTTTTAATTTATAATGAGAGACAAGTGTTGTAAGGGTGTCTAACACTGATATAACCTTCTGAGTCCAACCACGAGCAGTAGCTTAGCGGAGGACACAATCCTTTGGACTAATGAGATATTCTAATTCAATTATGAATTTCAAGAACTTTTAGCCAGTTCATACCCATATTTTTCACCCAATTTCATCAAATTTGCATGAATCAGACCTATTGAGCACCCACTGGGAGTCATATAAAATCTGAAGGTGAAGATCTTCAAAAGAAGAACAATAATTCACTTAGAAATAAAATCCAAACCTTTTGAGGAAAGTAAGAGGGGTTAAAACCATCTCAGTATTTACCCACTCAAGATATTTACCATATCTTGTTAAACATAACAGGTATACTTCCCTGCAATTAGAAAGCTGGTAAACCCAGTTACGAAACTTTCAGGGAGAATCTGTTCTCTCCAACTTTCCTCCCTGGATTATTAATCTCAATCTCTTAAGGAATTAAATCTTCCTTCAAGGGTTCGGTGGAAGGTTTCATTAGAAGCCTTTACAGGTAAACTCCTCTTAAAGAAGTTTACACTTAGACCCAATTACTAGTCAATCAGTCTCACTTATAGTAGTGCCATGGCAATCTACTGAAATAAGAAATAATTTATTTATAGACTGCACCACCAATATCAGGGAATAATTTGTCTGGTGTAGTTTCCCAATTTGCCACATAACTATGTGCAAAATCTACACTTTAATACTTTGTTGTAGCAGTTTCCCACATGCAGAATAGTAGCTTGGTATATGCTCATATGGTAAACTGCTGCACAATTTCCTTAAACAAATTATTCCGTGTAAAGTACAGAGATATCTTGGAAAACACTAGAAATCAATCAATAGTATAAGTAGTTTCCTACTACATCCCCTGTAGGTAAACTATTCATTATTTCCTCTGTACGTTGGTCTAATCTGCTAGCATCTGACCGAAGCCTGTGCTGTATTCCAACCTGAAATCAATTCACTGACCTGGTGGAATACCAGAATGTTCCAATCCGTGCGAAAGCACGTAATAAATCTCCAGTACAAATCTGAAGACAAGAACATTCTATGGACGTGGTATTATCCATGTCCTGCAGAAACCGGACCCTTAACTCTTTAAGTCCCATAAACCGCTCATAGCGGTCTAAAATCATCAGATTACTGAAACCTGCACATAATGGTTTCCTTCTTCATAAATAATACAGTAAAACTGTATTTTCCTGACAAATATAACTAGGACTGAAAAAGTTAATGGTCCGGACCGGTTTAACCCGGGTACGAGTACTTAACCCGTACGAACTCGTAACACCCTATGGGATAGGAGCTTTTATAGCAACCGACCTTCTTATAAACCTTATCACCAAATAGCAATTATTATGGTATGCGAATTACTCGCTAGAAGGAATTGGAGCATGCTCTTAATTGATTCTTTTATCAAACTATCCCTGGTGGAGGCAAAGCCCCACCGGGAGCGGCCGTAACCGAATCCGATGGGGTGAGGATCCGGAAGGTAGTGCGTAAACCTGTACGCTCCACTCTAACACGGAACACACTCCTCGAGTTCTGGGGATAGATATTTCTTTACCCCAACTGTGATTCCCTTAGGAACCACAGATTTTCCTGAAATAGAAATATTAATTATTTCTTAACAGTTCAATGTTTATAACAATTCTGCTCTAAAACAAATAATAATAATTATTTGCTCATTTATTTAATATTATTGAGTGATAATTATAACCTCAATTATTAATTTTCTTATAAACCTAAATATAAATTTATATTTAAATGATATATAAACAGAATTATTAATAACACAAATTACAAAATATAATCTCCAGGGAAATTCTATATCCCCTGGTAATTTATATGTACCATAAACCAATTCACTATGATTCACAATCAACATTATCATTATAAATATTACAGGACTTTTTAATTTCATGTTTAGACTAAATATAAAGTCTACCAGACTGCAGTCCTTCTTGATTGGTTTATCACCATAAAAAGAAATTACTCTCCTTTTACACAAAATCACTAGTTTAATACTAGTAAATAATTCTTATTAATATTCATATTTATAATTAATTGATATATACTCTAAATGATAGAATCATCCAAATCTTCATTGACTGAAAAATATTGTATCCACACTAAGTCAATTGATTAACCCCTGTAATTAGCGAGATATAGTACTGTGACTGTGTCATTAGACACGAACAGACATGACATGCTTAATACATACATGACATTGTTGTCATGTGTACAATTCTTTATCGTACAAACCATTTAGAAAATAAGTGCAGATGAATTAGGTCTAGACTACCATAGACAGAAATTCGTCTCTATCGCTGGCCGCCCGGCGTTCACCCCTTGCGGTAAATTGCCGGGACTGACGTCATTAATGTCGGCCAACTGCACTGATAGACATGTACTGACCACTCGCTAATACAGACCATCAATACGCTCAAGTGTACAGAATACTATACAGTCACACCCATCTCGACTCAAGTATACCTGTATGCTGTGGATGTGTGTTCCACGGCATGGTTTACTGAGATAGGATAATTATTCTGATTTTGATTTAACCAAAATACCAATTCAGATTTAATAATTTACAAGATAGTTCCAAGGGACTAAACAATCCCTAAAGCTATGAATTGAAGCGTAACCACACGACAATATCATAACGCACACTACGTGTTGAAGAGGTGTATAGGCCTAGCCTGTACACTTCCCACCGGCTCCATCATGACATAGCAGTAATGGCGACAGCCATGCTCATCAGACGGACCACCGTTCAACTATCTTCGACTCAAAATCTAATGATTAATTAAATCAATAATCTCATCCGACCAGGTCTTTATTCCTGAGACGGTAATCTCTTCAAATTGAACCTAAAAATTAGGTAAGCACTAGCGTTATTAGCACTTTATTACAGAGATTTCTAAGATTAAATTTAACTTAGCTCTGTCGATGGCTCGTGAAATTTTCATATGAAGGTTGGGCCTCGATGTCGCATGAGGCCGGGGGGGGGGGGGATCTGAGCCTCGTGACTCGATCTCAAATGGTTGTTGAAAAGACGATGGCCCGTTTGTGAGATTCAAACTGGCAAAAGTTAAAGCCATTGGCATTTTTTTGACATATAAAGGAGCATATAAGATTCCAATGTTATGTATACATTTGGTCCCAATGCAGTCAGAGGATCGTTATTATTTCATTTTCAGTCAAAAGGTTGACGCGAGTAGTCGTTCAATATGTCACATTCCTAAAGTTGCACCAGCCACAGCGTGCGAGAGAAGTTGTGGGAGGGATGCATTGAGTACAGCATGAATGTATGACTGGTCAGAACATGTGAATGTGCGTTGTATTAACGCAGAGTGGTTGGTTCAAAGAGTAAAAATACAGGCAGTCACGTTATGCGAGATCACGCTGATTAACTGTGTAACGAATCCCATTATAAAAGGCTTCTACTATACTACAAACAATCATTATTATTAGGATTCTACTATACTACAAACAATCATTATTATCACTATACTACAAACAATCATTATTATCACTATACTACAAACAATCATTATTATCGCCTATAGGGTGGAAAAAATCACATGCTTATCTTTCTTTATTCAGTCTTTTAAAATCTTTTCATTGGTAAAAGTATCAAAGTGAAATGTGCTTGAAGCATTAAAACAATTTGTTGAAATTATAAATAAAATCAATTCTTCTTACCGGGCAGTTTTCTATGTCATTAACAATGTCAAACATATTCTGGTGGTTCTCGGTTTTCCTCCTGTCCTCATTTATGTGCCTAAAATATGAAGTCATTTTCATTCAAAATGAGATGGGACTTATGGCCGCGATTCACATCTCAAAGTGAATGAAAAGAAATAATTTAGTGTAATAAGAGGGTTGACACAATATCTCAATCATCAGAATATCAAAACTTTCGTTTTAAATACATATTTTTTATACCATTCTTCCAGATGTCAGAGAACTAGTTAATTTATACCAAAATGCAGAACAATATTCGGCAAAAGGAAATGACCAACGCTTAATTTCAATTGCAATAGTCCCATTTTTGTAAATTTAAAAAGGTGGGCTAAATCGCACCAGATATATATGCATTTCCAAGCAAATTTCAGACGAAATAAAATATCACTAAATTTTGAAACAAATCTTGTGGTAGATGCTCAGTTAATCAAATAGTTGAATTTGAGATGTCTATTTTTAGGAAAAAAATGTCATTTATGTGAAGCTGGATTTTGCGTTAGCAATTCCAGCTCCAAATGAATTAAATATTCACAGCAAATAATTCAAACGTCATTAAACATTAGAATCTTTTGACATGTGAAGTCGGTCTCCACACTGTAAGAGTAAAATATTTATAATGGCAAGAGACCCATAACATAGGTATTCAAATAAAGCGGAAAGAGATAACCAAGACATTTATGATGATTTCAAATTGAAACAAGACTACATAAGTCCAGGAGCTCCCGCTCCGGATTAGAATTTGATTTCAGCAATTTTGTATAGGGTTATTAATGTAGTCCTAGGCTAGGTCAAAAATCAAGACGCAAGACAACTAGGTCTAAGAAGCTCAGTCTAAGAGTAAGATAAGAACAGTCTGTCAGACAGTCTGTCAGAGATTGCAAACCTCCATTGAAATAATAGCTGATTTACGATCACTTTGAATTCGATATAAACTAGTTAGAAAATTTAAGGGTGCATCCTCCCCCGAAACCTCAAATTTTGTTTTATAGTAATGGACTAGCATCTAACACAGTTTCCAAAATATTGGGCATGTGAAAGTAAATAATGGCCGATAGGGGGCCATTTTGAATTTGATCGAGTCAGAATTTTTCAAGATGCATCCTCAGCTGAAATCTCACATATCATTCTATAGTAATCGTCTAGCCATCTAGCACGGTTTACCAAATATCGGCCATGTGAAAGTGAATAATGGCCAATAGGCGGCCATTTTGAATTTGATCGAGTCTAAATTTTTCAAGATGCATTCTCTCCTGAAATCTCACATTTTGTTTTATAGTAATGATCTAGCCATCTAGCACGGTTTACCAAATAACGGCAATGTGAAAGTGAATAATGGCCTAAAGGCGGTCATTTTGAATTTGATCAAAGTCGAAATTTTCCAAGATGCATCCTCAGCTGAAATCTCACATTTCATTCTATAGTAATAGTCTAGCCATCTAGCACGGTTTACCAAATATGGCCCATGTGAAAGTGAATGATGGCCGATAGGAGGCCATTTTGAATTTGATCAAGTCGAAATTTTTCAAGATGCATCCTCTCCTGAAATCTCACATTTTGTTTTATAGTAATGGTCTAGCCATCTAGTACGGTGCCAGATAACGGCTATGTGAGAGTGAATAATGACCGATAGGCCGCCATTTTGAATTTGATAATCAATTTTTTTCAAGATGCATCCTCTCCTGAAATTTCACATTTTGTTTTATAGTAATGGTCCAGCTATCTAACATAGTTTACCAAATATCAGCAATGTGAAAGTAAATAGTGGCCGATAGGCGGCCATGTTAAATTCGATTGAGTCAAAAGTTTTTAAAAGGCATCCTCTCCCGAAACGAAGCATTTTGTTTTATAGTAATGGTCTAGCTATCTAGCACGGTTTACCTGATATCAGGTTTACCTGAATAATGGCTGATAGGCGGCCATTTTGAATTTTATCAACTTGAAATTTATCAAGATGCATCCTCTCCTGAAACCTTACAATTTGTTTGATAGTAATGGTGTAGCTATCTTGAGCGGTTTTCATGATATTCCGCAATATCAGGCCTGTCGAGGTGAATAATGGCCGATAGGCGGCCATTTTTCATTTTAACAACTTGAAATTTTTCAAGATGCATCCTCTCCTGAAACCTCACAATTTGTTTTATATTAATGGTGTAGCTATCTTGAGCGGTTTTCATGATATTCCGTAAAATATTTCAGTCGGATTTACCGATGTTATAAATTAGGGCAAAGTGCTGGGTCAACTTCAAGGTCAAGGTCCAAAAACCTGAAAAGGCACAGCTAGGGACCTTAGAGAACCTGTATGTGCAATATGACTGTCATCGGCCCAGTACTTTTCGAGATCTGCTCCGGAAACGAAGTGTGCGTCAAAACGTCTAAATAGGTCATAGTTCTGAGCCAAAAATAGGTCAAAGTTCATATACCCCAAAAGGCACAACTAGACCCCCTAGGGGTGTTGTGTGCAAAATTTAAAGACAATCAGACAAGTACTTTCAGAGATATGCTCCGGAAACATATTGTTCACAAACGGCCCAACGCCGTAACATTATCATTTTCTCCTTTGCGACCTTGCGTATTGAATTCAGATTAAAAATATTTTAACCTGTCCATTATCCACGGAGGCGGAATCCATAGCTCCCTCTGTCTCACCTACGGTGACGGCGGGAGCTAAAAATCCTTTGGACTCCATGGTTTATATAAAAATATTTCCGGGTTCAAGGGTTAAGGTTAAATGTTATAAGAGGTGATCTCACATCATGACTTCTTCTAGGGTACTGATCGCTCTCTCCAGTTTCTGGTGATCAGGATTACTCAGCTCTGTTCTCTTCATAATGTCTGAAAAAAAAATCATACTCTAAATCATTCCATGGTCACAAGTATAATATAGTAGAATCCTGATATAACATGGTAAGTGGGGGTACGTGTGTTATAAGTGAATCGTGTTATATCATTACAATGCTCTACCACAAATTGTCAATACATCTTGCCTATATGGACATGGTATACAATACGGTACTAGGTATTCCCCACGAGATATACCTAGCACTACATTGCCAAATTAACGGAATAAATAATGAATTTGAAATAAAACAAAACTTTAAAAATATACAACACTTCAACCATTATCCCTTAGTTATTATATAACTAATATAATGGCTTTTATTATCAGTTGTTCATCAGATGTTTTTTGAAGAAGTAACGTGCCAAAACTCAGTGGGAAACCATAATAAGGGTTAAGATGTGTGTGCCAAATGTTGGCCATTAGCCTCCACACAGGCCTTCCAAGTAGTGTCTAAGCACAGTCCTTTTTATTGTCTTACCTTTGAGAAGCAGCATGATACTGGGCAGTCTCTGTACGGGTCGTATTAACAGCTCTGTCAGCGTCTGTCTCCCGCATTCTGGCCGCGTCTGACAAACCTGAAATAAAACACAAAAAAACACACCTCCAGTGTACCGCCATATAAAGCTAAAAGGCAGTATCTGCTTACTTTACAAGTAAGCAGATACTGCCTTTTGGCTTCGTAGAGCAGTGTACTTCTGAGCTCTTGTCCTCCTCAGTTGTTTGTCAGTTTTTCTTTCATTTAGGCTGGAATTGCTGACACAATTTTCAGCTCAAAATGGTGAAAAATATTTTTAATTAAATGAAAAATAAGACAATTCAATTTATTGAGCAGCTACCATAAATTAACTCAGTGGTGATTCACTTTATTTAAACTTCTTACATGTCTAACATGACGAGGTTTACCACTGATCAAATTCACATCCATTTTCACTCTTATTTGAAAAAAATTTAAAATTTTACAATTTTAAAGCAATAACATGAATTCCAGTTTTTTTTATTTTGTTATGTGTGAATATTTAAATTCTAGTGTCATGTGACACTTTCATTCCATAGACACTTGATTTCTTACCTTGAGGAAAGCATGAAATCTTGGTCGTTTCTTCTCACATATTGCTATCGTTTCTTTCGAACTCTCAATAAAATTAACAAAGGGCGGGTATGACTTCATTAACGCATCAGCCTGAAAGGGGAATAAATTTAAAAAATACATGAATTCCTATAACCACCAGAGTGAAAAATTAGGTTGAAACATGCCTGGATTGGAGGTCAAATCCAAAATTATGGGGGTACTTTCAAAAGGTTTATCTAAGCTTGACATAATCATGTATGTTACAAGGGTATAAAATATACAGTACTGATTGACTTTTTCAAAATCATTGTAGTCATAAATGAAAAAAATTAAAGAAATGGAAAAAAAAAATTACACATAAAATAGTATTAGTTTTCATTCATTGTTATCTTGCTGCTGCCACTTTAGTATGTGAAAACCAGCTAGACAATTTCAGACTGCTCAGATTTTTCTCAAAACAAATTGCAAATATATTTATATCCATTTCACTGAAAACACATTTCAGATGGGTAATCCTCACAGTGCGGGGATCGACTTTAGACGTCAGAATCGGTTTTCATAAATTAATTCAGCATTATAAGAGTTAATGCCCACTTACATGACTGAGGATGACTTGGCCGATGTGGTAGTCTTCCCGCCAGTTACTGACCAGTTCACTCAGCTCATCACGAATCTTCAGGTGAATGTCAAAGATGGGAGGGATCTTACCAAAGATGAGTTTGACGTCTGTAGCGTCTAATAGTGGACCCCCAGGCTGGTCAGGACGCTCAATCTCCTCTTTGAACGTCTGAAAAACATACAACAACACAACAAAATAGCAGAGATGAAAATCTCTACTAAAAACAGTGATTCTGAAATTAAAAGAAATTAATTTTGCAAAATCAAATGCAGTCAGTTGGCATTGACATTGACAAGTGATTATATAAAAAAATTGGTAATTTTAAAAAGTAAAATGAATGTCTGAAAACAGGCAACAACACAGCAAATTAGCAGAGATGCAAATCTCCACTCAAAACAAAATTTAAATAAACTTATTTGACAACATTAAATGTAGTCAGTTGGCATTACCCCTTACAGCGCGGGGATCGACTACAGTCATCAGAATCTAGCATCTGTAGACGTCAGATTCTGACAACTAAAGTCTATGCCAACGCTGTAAGAATAAAAATATTGCTAATGGCCATGGATCCTTAATATAGGTATTCAAATGAAACAGAAAAACTAAGATATTTATTATGATTTCAAATGGAAAAAACACTTTGGACTCCTTGTTTTATACAAAAATATTTCAGTGTTGTAAGAAAAGTTAAGATAAATCGTAACTTTTTTTTTGAAAATAAGAGAAAGTTGGGATAATCTTAATTTTAGGAATCTTAGTGGGATGGACCTCTGTTTCTCGTACTCTACCTTTAGTATAGTGTGCAGAATTCCCACGTAATTTTTCTCCGTCTGAAACAGCTCTGTGACAACCTGCTGCCTCGCCGACAGCTTGTGTTCCTTCACCCCTGCCTGACCTTGTCCCATCCCCGGAGACGGTGATATACCGTTACAAAGATTCTCACGTGAGGTCATTTCTGTACAGTAAGCAATTTTTTAATGACAAAAGCAAATTGATATCACATAACTCCTCTTCACTTAATACCATAGTCATATTGGTCAATTTTAAGACAACTAAGAGAAGCACATTTGAGATTGAAAACTTTCAATGGTTTGAAATTTCTCATTTGTACAATTAATAAATACAAACTTGCTTCATTCTCAATTAGTAGTTTTGATTCAAATTAAATAACAAACTTGAGGATTTGATTGTGAATTTGAAGAAATACATTTAAATCAAGATAAATGTTTATTCTTATAGAACTGTGAAAAAAAATCTTTAATTTCATTCCTTTTACAGAGATGTGTGATTTTTAAGCACATAATTTGAAAATTTAAAAAGGCTTTAATTTCACCTATATCATAATTTTTAAAAGAAGTTTACTTTTTATTGGGAATATCTTGGCAAATATATTTCAAATTTGGAAATGTAATTTCGAAATTGCAATGTGAGCACTATCAAGTAATTGGATCAGATAGAATTTATGGGGCTTCTAGCATGTTGATCAAAATTGTATTCAACTGTGGCAATAGATACAATGGAATAGCTCTGTTGACTTGTTAGATATTTGTATTTGTCACAGATGCAAAATAATAAAACATGCATTCATACAATGAGTGCTGCAATCAGAAATAAAATAACTGATATTAAATGAAGCTTGAAATCGAGGGAAAATGGTTTTAAGAAAAATTAAGTAGGTGAACAATTTAATTAATTTCAATAAACTCAAAACAATTAACTCAAAACCAGAACTACTCATTAGTTTCACAGGTTATTTGCAGCACACATTCGGATGAAAATGCTCATGATGCCTATAATTGTTATTTATGCAAATAAGGAGAGCAAGATAATTAACAATTATTCAATGAGATAAACTAAGGGGAATATACTTTGTGGGTGATAAGGGAATATTTAACAGTACAAAAATTAACTAAATTTCTATTATTTAACATGTTCTTTTCATTAATTTTTTTTTATAATTTGATAAATCAACAATGTAATCTAATGGATATACTTTGTGGCTGATAATTGAAATTTAACAGTAAATACAAAAAATAAAATTTCTAATTGATTTGATTAAATGATTTGAATTTGCAAATATTTGTTCATTTTTTTCATAATTATGTCATTGCGTGTTTAAATCATTGGAAATAATTTGAATTTGTTAAACAAAGATATTTGATTCATTAGAAGTTGAAAAAAAAATCATTGTGTGGAAATACATCAGCATGATTCATAACCAGAAATGGGAGATATACATCAGAATATTTTCAGAATTATTTCAGAAACTAAATATAAAAGGGTACATTTAACAAAAAAAATTCAAACAAAAATGTGTGTTAAATAATCATATTGAATGACAAGATGCAATAGTAGCAAAGCATAGAAAAAAGCAGTTAAAGAAAAGAGGTCCAGAAGTAAACAATACACAAAAACTCAATGTTAAAAGCTCTCAATCCGTGGTTCCCACACTTTTTTCAAAAACAACATTTTCAAGGACCTTTCAAGGACTTCTCAATATTTTTCAAGGACCTTTTTGTGCATGTTAAAAAAGTGGTTCACAGATTACAAAAATAAGCTCAGCTGAAAAGGTATGAAAAACGGCAACTTTGAATTTTTTTTACTCTTTTTATCAAATTTCAGACCATGTACATCAGTGAAATTACAATATTGTAGAAAATATAAAATGTAGGCCCACATTGCTTAGCCTATCTATATTTGTCTTTTTTTGACTTGATATTGATAAAATAGGCACACTACATTCCTAAACCACACACTTATTCAAGTGTAGCTTTTTTTTCATTTTATCGTGACTTTTTTCCAAGATCAATAGCAAAACATCTCAGATTGATCAAAATCAAGGACTTTCCCCTCCTTATTTATGTTTTTATAAAAAATTTTAAATTCAAGGACTTTTCCCGTTTGCAAGGACCAGTGAGAACCATGTCGATCTATGTTTTAACCATTGTCCTGCTGTAACAGTATACAGTAGAACCTGCTACTTATGATAGGATAATATTAATTCATTCCCCAAAATAGCATTTTCAGTGAAAACGAGTCTCCTGTGGGCAGCCACATGCCTTGAGAGGCCACTTTTTCTGTCCCAAGGGTGGGTGCTGGTCAAAGCAGGTTCCACTGTAAAGTGTTTTTTAAGGAGCCAAGACAAAAATCCTACTTCACTGTGGGGTATCTGTAGCCCTCACCCATAATTTCTAAAAACCTCAAATTCTTTACTGTCAAATGAAAGAAAAATAAGCAGAAATACATATTTTACCTAAATTATTCTGTTGAGTTGATTAGAATTTGTTATTTGAGCATACCATTTAATGAATTAACCATAAAAATGCCACATTAAGAAATCACATTTTTCAAAACCAATTTATTTAAATCTGGTTAATACACTGGAAATTCACTCAGAAATACATGTGTGATAATATAAAATGCAAATTTTAATTGTCTCAACAAAAATTTGCAGTTTTGAATTGGGAAAATATTCTAATAATAAAAAATGCATAAGTTTGTATAATTTAACATTTCATAAAAAAAATGTTAACTTAGGTGAAAAGCAAAATAGATGGAAAAATGAAATTTTTTGTCACTGATATAAATTAGCTTGAAGAAAGAACTGAGTAAAAATGCAGCAATTTTAATGATGTTAAGAATTAGAAAGAAAGAAAAAGAAGCGAGAAGCAAGCCAGCAAACATGTTGACCGTCGGCTGGTTGAATGTTGGGCCACTGTCAGTGATGCTGGCCCAGCATTGAACCACCAGAGGCTCAATGTCTCATATTTGCTCGGAAATTAAGCTGACGGCCCGTTACCTGCAAGCGGGGTGTTGGACGTGTCAGCAGTAGCATCCAAAAAGGAAGCACTAAATGACATGCGAGCTATTTCACTGGATCGGCGTTTGTACATGGGTGTGTCCACCTCACCCTCTGATGCAAGCTGCGCTAAATTCTCCCGTAAACGCTTCCGTTTCCGTGACTTAGACCCTGATAATGTCTTGGGAGTTGTTTTTGTTTTACTGGCAGTTGGCGTTTCAACAGACTGTAATATAAATCATATACAATTAGTACAATTTTGCTCCAAACTCTACATCAAAGACGTATATTGCTTACGGTTGAGGGGAAAGAAAAGAAAAAGTTACTCCCTCAGGGTCTTTTACATATCACAGGGATGAGAACAAAAAATGAAAAAAAAAAAAGGAAAATAATATATAGTGTTTTACAATGAAAAAGAGTGAGCCCATTGAACCATTGAATGTTGCTCACCAGCAAAAAATCATAAATGAGGCTGAGGTAGATGGTGACGACCGGTTTTGTTTACAGATTTGCATTTATCTCAGGATTATACTATTTTGCGGAAAAAGCCAGCAATTCACGGAAAAGTCTCATCCCAGATAACTGCTTTTTTCACCGACACAAAATGAGAAAGCTGCTTCGAAGCAGTTTTCTCATTTTGTGTCAGTGAAAAAAGCAGTTATCTGTAAATAAGGGGGAAATTCCCACATCCCTGTTACAATTTAGAAAAAAATTAATTCACTGAGAATTGCTCCCATAATTCTTACCTCACAGTAAATGAAAATTACCTTTTTTAAAATAAAATGTGCAAGTTATAATCAAATTGAAGCTATAAAGGTCCTGATTATATAGGGTAGACCGCAGTGGTATTTTTTCTTCAATTACTATTTTTCATATAATGATAAGCCTCACTACGAGTTGAAGGGATAAATAATAAGCCTTTAAAATCCACTTTCTTTCTAGAAATGCTGAACCATTGATTTGTATTAACCCTTTAACCGCCAGTCCCTCTTATATTCAGGTTTTTATTTTTTTTATTAGCATATTAACCCTTTAAACCCTCACAATGCATCCAAGCATCATTTTGCATCTCTGAAGAATGACCTAATTTCCGAAAACCTATGTGTTTTAGGATGAAATTTGTATAGAACTGTTTTAAAAAAAAAAAAAAAAATTCTTGGCCACCCACTTCATGTCATCTTTATCCACTAAAAGTCGGGAATTGTGACAGCAATTCGCGGCTTGTAGTGGACGAAGATGACAATGGTAAATTCAGGCTTGACATGGTTAAGTATCACCTAATAAACATAGTTGACCTTCACAACTTCAAGTGAGTGAAAATTACAATTAAATAATTTGGCGGTTAAAGGGTTGAATACAAATTATCATACAGTGTAATTAAATTATGTGACTGAATTGTACTATTTTTTTTGCCTTACCTCTCGTACTCTGTACATGGACTCATCAGCGCATGCATCCATCTGTATGCTCGCCCAGAACCACTAAGATATAAAAAAAAACATTATCCATTTGAATACAGACCCAGAACTACTGGAATAGCTAAAAGAGGAAACCATTTGTATGCATATTAAATACAATCGAAGATTAGAGCAAAATACATTCAGCATTAGATCAATTTCCTGTTTTATTAAACGTTTACTGAAATTAGTCTAATTGAACCCCTACTGCAAATGTATTATTAGCTGGATTTTCTGTTTTTGAACATGCTATTTGACTGATATGAAACAACAACATATAGTTGTGATACTTATAATTGCAGCAAAATGTATATATGTAACATTAACAAATATGTAACATTAAAAAAAAAATTAAATTCTACACTATTAATTTTTCCTGAAAATGTTGAATGTGGCAATTGGAAAAAAACTTCCACATTGATATCTGCGCTGAGCAGATATCAAAATAATGTGGTGCAATTTTGAAAACAAATCACTGTAAGGTGGAGTGAAAATACTGACTTCTGACTTGACTATATGGCATCTTGGATGTGTCTCGAAGGGAACTCTGTTGATTGAATGCTCATCCACCACGAGGTGCGTGCACGCGGGAGAACCTGTCTCCACACAGTTACCTCCTGTAGATAAAAAGTATATAATGGTTTATTACTTCAACTACTATGGGTGATACATTACAACCAATATCACAAAATTATTTGTACATAGTCACTGGCTAAAATGTACTTTTTTGCTTCCATTCAACTCACTAAAATGTGGGATGATCCCCAGCTACAAATTTTCAGTCGAAAAATATTGTTTGATTTACAAAATACTTTCTTTATTACTTAGACTAGTCTGTACAGAAGATCGCGAATTGCATTTTATATCGCTCACCTCTCCAGCAATGAATGACTTGCACCAGTCATCATACATGACAAAGAAAGGATGGGGCAATGTAACATATTTTTTGACAAAAAAATGTCACAAATTTGACTTGCAATGTCGAATGGAGTTGAGAAAAAATGAGTTTTTGACAATAAAAAGCAAAAGGTGGTCTGTGATATTGTGTGTACAATCGACAGTATAATCTGCTATGAACAGCATCCTTTGTGACACAGGAAAAGTGGCATCTCATTTGTATATGAAATGCCATTTTCCGAAATATTTAGGTTGGCTGCAAATAAGAGTGCCTGCAAATGAAATAAACCAGACACGGGAAAAGAACAGAAAACTAACATTTTTACATCTTCATCCCAAAATTCGACACTTTTTAAGGAATTGGAAGAGTTCCAATCCTTGTGTTGTTTAGGTTTCTGTTGTCAAAGCTGGAATGTATGAAAAATGGATATTTCACAAATTGAATTATTTGATGAACTGAGCATTTATCACAAGCAATTTCATCATTTTCGGTGCAATTTTATTTGCTTTGAAATCTGCTTGAAGCCGTTTACATACAGGTCTAGCAGGACAAGGATTTAATACAATGGTAACATTTCATCGCCTCGGAGCTAAAGGATCCTATCTGACACTCGTCAGAGTGGCAGATAGGATCCTTTAGCTCAGAGGCGACGATTTGAAGCTTTTCAAGGTCTGTTTGACATTGATATTTACAGACTTCAAATAAACCTTGAAATAAGCATCAAACATTTTATGAAACTCACCGTTTTCCACCGTCACTTCCTCCATGTGCCTCTCCTCCTCTTTTGTAAAACCATAAAAACTTAACACGGAAAAGAAAAACGGATTCATCTTGTATAACATCTGAAAATAAACAGTGTTCAAAGGGCAAAATAAATCCTTAAAATAATCATCACATTGCAGCAGCATCTTTTACTAGAAATAGACAGGGTTCGTAACTCAAGTATGATAATTAATTTAAGATTTTTTCAGGTGATCAATTTTATCATTTTGATTTCTTATTTCTCTTTTGATGCAAACTGAAAGTAGAATAGTCTACACACCACTTTCGATGGAGATGCGGGAATTGAGACACCGACAAAAAAATTACAATTGTTAGGGTCAAGGGCCCACTAAGAATATTAAAATAAGATTATCTTATCCCTGCAACCACCAGTACTGATTATATTTATTTTTAACATTTTTTATTAGCTTATTACATATCAGCTTTAAAAAATGTTGAAGATAAAAGTGACATCAATCAGCAAGAATTTAAAAATAGTTGACTTCCATTTTGTCAAATCTGAATAATTTTTACTCACTTGAAGTTGTGGATCGCGTCAGCGAAACACAATTTCAAGTGGGTGATATTCAAATTGAATAATTTGGTTGTTAAAAGGTTAACCTTCTCTTATTTCCACTAGAAAAGTTTATCTTAACTTTTCTAATTGAAATAAGATGCAGTGAGGATAATCCTAATTTTAAGAATCTTAGTGGGATGGCCCCCGTAATCTAAAATAGGGTTGGTTGAGTTACTGGAATCGAGCAGTATTTTGTAAGGCCTTACCATTGGTTCAGCTGTAGCGGTAAGGTCGATATCATTTCGAGACTCCCACGCTTTGTGGACCCAGTCCTCCGTCATGATGCTGCTCCCCATACTTACTGCCACCTGGTGAATCAAACAAAAAACAAATGCCAGCGTATTTTTTTATAATAGTTAGATTTACTAAGTTACGATTTTATTTATAAATAAGTACACTACAGTGTAGCAGCATGAAACAAGACGTCAGCCAACCAACATAATCACCGCCCCACCTGCGTGATTTTGCAGAGTGCATCCTTCAATGAACTCTCACATCTTGTATCACAGTAATGGTCTAGCTGTCTGGCAACGTTGCCATGTATATTACAGATATTAAAGTCAACAATGGGCAAAAGTGAACAATTTTGAATTTGATCAAGTTAAAGTGCATCCTTTAATGAAGTTTCATCTTTTGTTTTATAGTTATGGTTTTTAGCTATCTGGTATGGTTTTCCAGGTATTACGCAGATTAAAGCCAATAATGGCAACAAGTCGGCCATTTTTAATTTGATCAAGTCCTTGATTTTTTCAAAGATCTTTTTGCAATTTCAGCTATTTAAGTTCTGTAGTAATACATTACAAACCTGTATGAAAAAAACAAGTTATCTTTGAAGCTAAGTATAGCAAATATAATAAAGGTAGACATCAGGTCACAAGGCAAGCAGAATCAAAGATGATAACATTTATCTTACCCTGTATTTTTCACCGCCTGTGCAGTTTGCTACGAGGTGTGTGACACGTGAGCTGAAGTCTTTACGTATGCTGCCCCCCATGTGATGAACTAAATCTGCCATCAACGACTGAAAAACAAGGCAAACAATCAGTTACACAGGTTATTTGTCAGACCTCGGCATGTAAGTGAGCAAAGTGAATTTATCTCCTTCTGTACATGTACATCTGGCATGTTAGCCCTTGTAGCTGTACTGCCAAAATTGTTGTGAGAATTTCTCATTCATTTGAAGCTAGTAATTGCATTAGGCATGAAGCATGTAAGTTGGTACCACTTTGTTTCACCAACATTGACAAAACAGCCCAAAATCAACTTTATCTTAATTAAAAATGTTTGTATCATATACTGTATCATTTCTAAAAAATGACGCAAAAAACCGCAAGGCTTAAACATTTATAGTTTTTTCCCAATGAAAGACTGAACTTAGCATGTAAAGGGTGTAAATGAGTGGCTTTAAGGTGTATTTTCCTATACAAACATGATATAAAGTACAAAACAGAAGATAAATACTGTTTCAAACAATATATTATATGATTAACACTATTAAAGTAATTAGAAAAAAATCATTTTCAGTTTGTAATATGCAAGTGGTAAGTGTAAGGAGTGAAAATATGCGAGGTGGGAGAAAATCGAATGACCAATGATTAAATTATTGAGAAATTTTATAAAAAGGATAACCACAATTGTGCATGAAGAGTACCCTAATTCAGGGGCTTCAAGCTCGGCTTCTAGTGCTGTTGTCAAGGATTTTTTGATAATGCAAATATTTAAAAGAAACGAAAATTGTTAGAATTGAATAAATTTAGCAAAAACAGAAATTTCTAGGTCTGCACCCAGATTCAGTTTGTTATCTGATATAGTTGGGTCAAGTGTACAGTAACTCATTTTCTCTGACTACAGACCAGATAAATTCATCTATAAACTATCATGAAATATCATGTTACTGGTGTCTATATTTATAAGTAAGCCTACTGCAAGGTATTTGACAAATTATGATCTTGCTACCTATCAAAGAATATAAAAAATGTTGAGCTCAACATTATCTGAAACATAGAAAATCCTTTTTGTCAATTTTTGGGATTTTATGACCGGTATGCGAACTTTTCACGAATGCCCATCAATATAAGGTTGTTACTGTTACTGTGGGCCAATCATACTAATGTAGTATGCCTACAAATAATAGAACTGTTACTGTGTTACGACAAAATTTATGTGAATTTATATTGATCTAATAACTTCATAGCACCATTTCAACATAAGTCTGTTGTGATTTCGGGCGGACTTCTTCATCTGTAGCCCACAATTCTATAGGCTAGCCTGAGCAAAAAAATATCTGCAAAATATTATGAATTCCTGTCAATTTGTTTTTATCCCTCTCCAATATTCCTGAGCTATTTAAAAGCATTCTAATTATTGTTTAGAAGACATGAGGTAGGTAAATTAAATCTACGCTCAACATTTTCTCAGATTTTCAGCCTTTTCAAAAATGTGACGTACAGTCGGACAAAATATAAATAGATATAATTTGTAAATAATTCAGATAAAATTCACAATTTTTCCAAATGACACACCTTTTGACATGTTATTAAATATGTGAAATATCTGAGGCACCTGCTTCATCATAACTTTATAAAATTATCGAAAATAAAAGCGTGACATACAGTCGGACAAAAAATCTGAAAATCATCCATTATTTGCCTCGCAGCCAAAAACCATGTGATTTACCCAGACAATGTACCATATGTTAACTGACACCAGGGTATGATCTTGGAAATGTATTTTTTGTTGTTCATACCAACTTGTCATTTAAAAATAAGTCTGCAAACTTTAATTATCATTTTTACAAAAAAAATGTCAAAAAATGCTTTTTGCTATTTTATGGTCATATTTACGTATTTTTTTTTCCTGTAATGGGAAATCGCTGAAATGAGATATCACCATATATTTTGCGCATTCAATTTTTTTAAATCCTAAAAAAACACATATTTTTTTACTATGTTATTATGTCTTTCTTTGCTCAAAATACCAGTGAAACAGGAAAAATGGTCTATTTTTACCTTTTCAAATGTTTGGCGGACTATAGGACAGAAAATATTGAACAAAATGCACTAAAAGTGCACATTTTAAGCTTCTGCAAGGCTTTCTCTATAACTTAGTATCATTTGAAATTCTCGTAGACCATTCAAATTGATGTATGATGAAGGAGAATATGGGGATACGTTGAAACCATGGGTGGTACCAATTTACATGCTTTGTGCCATTAGTAATTCCAACTTCAAATGAATGAAAAATACTCACAAACATTTGATTTATATAATAAAATTTTTACACTTTTTATTGATATTTTATTTAGTCCGAAATTTGCTTGAAAAATAATACAGTCTCAGCAGCACAGGTTATTTGAAAGCTTCAAATAAACAAGTGTTTGATGATGTAAATATTATTGACTAGTAAACAAAGTAAGACTGCTTTGAATAATAATTATTATCATATCAACCCTTCAAGCGCTACATTAAAAAGGTTTGTTTTCAACCACTTGAGGTGCGATTGCTACAGCGACCCACAACCTCAAGCGGGTGAAAAATAATCATATTTTTTCAATTTGAGACCAAACATCTTGGATGGTAATATATATAATACCGTAAAATTTCTAATTGTAGCAAAATCTCCAATAGAAGCCGCCCCCCAAACTTTAAAAATGCAATTTTTTTGACAAAAGTTTTTAAATTTGAAAACCTTCAATTGAAGCCGCAGGGCGACTTTTGAGATTTCTCAAGGACCAAAACTTTTTTCAGCCGAAAACCTATCTAAGATCACCGGTATCTTGAAAGGACAACGATCAGGTGTTGGTCAAACTTGCCGCTAGCTACGCTACCCGCGCCAACAGAGCAAACGCTGTATAAGCCCTGATAGCTTCTAACCCTTTACAGACATGAGGTGTTATATTCATATCAACTGTGTGGCGATAGGGCAGGTAATTTAGCCCTATAAGCGCTACAGTTGTTGCCACGTTAAGCCTATTTACTGGTCTAGCAGATTGAAATAGTTTTGGGTTGACTTTAAACTACTTGTTTACATATATGTAGGCCTAAATAAATATCCATTGTAAAATACAAATGACAATTACATTATATACACTCCTATAGTAATTTGTTGTCATCAACCCACAGCACCCATACATATTATACAGGTAAACAGAAGCAGCTGACTAAATGTTGTGCATCACGGTTAAGCCACCAGCATCACAGTCTGTGGAACAGACATAGGCCTACACACAGTTGATTTCTTCCCAGACAGTTGATCACCATCAGGGGAGGGAGGTGGGCCTGGCAAAGCCTGCCAACTGAACTGCCGGTTCAATGTTGACGACTATTCTGCTCTGCAAAGGCAGTATCTGATTACTGGTAAAGTGAGCAGATACTGCCTATTAGCTTTGTACGGCAGCATTGGTCAACTGCAGCTAACACTGCGTCAACGTCTGTACAGTGAGTGACAGTGAGTGAGTAACATATGACTGACAGATTGACGCACTGAAGTCTGGAGAGGGGTGTGCTTGCTGACTGACAGGGCTGCACATGTATAACATAATTATGACGGTATTCACAAGCATGACAAGGCGCCGCGATGTCAGTCTACCAGCCCAACACTCAACTGAATTACTGCAGACATTCACATGTCCTATAGACAATTTTAATTAATCATCGCGTGTCTTCTTATTACATTCTCTGAACAATATAATACTATTGTAAGGTAAAAAAATGTTTAATTAGCGCTATGCAAAATAAACAATTTTACAAACTTTCTGGACTAATGTGAACATTAAATTGATTCATAGGCCATATATTTATTTGACCATTGGACATGAAGGTTTGGGTTCTAGCTGCAGCTCACCTCACCTCAAAGTGATAGACGCGCGGTGATTTAATTTTTCACACAAAACCTCTAATAGAAGCCCCAAATGGCTTTTGGCATTAGGCACTGGAGAATGAGAATTTTCATTCTAATTAAAGCCGCGGCTACAATTAGGAATTTTATGGTAATGTTTAAACACACATTTCATTCCCAATAACATTGATTTAATTGGGTAATAAAACAAATTAAAAAGTACTTTAGTCGTGATTAGCAGGTTGATATAGTAACTAAGCCACATTTTTATTGACAGATATTCAATACATTGAGCAGTGATTAAAAAAAGTGGTATATATATCAGCATGAATTCATAACAGCTTTTCACAGCAAATCAGGGATCTCGAAAAATATTTTTGTCATGGCAGACATTGTTCTTCTGTCCAAAATTTTTGAAGGATATACATGTACATCACTTCTCATTTTCACATCGAATGTGTAACGATAAATGATAATATGGAATTCATGATGTTGTAACTTTAAAAATTGACATAACTTCTTAAGTAATTAGTGGCAAATTAGAGAACATCCCCGCAAAGATGTGTTGGTTTGGAGTTGGGCCACCATTGGCAATGCCGGCCCAGCTTTAAACCAACATTGGGTTGATATCCCATGTTTGCTGGGATAAGATGGAAAATAAGCACTCACCAGGTCCTCCTTTACTTTGAAGCCCGTGAAACAAAGCACCAAGTTTCTCATGAGGTTACAGTACAAAGGGCGGTTGTTGTTCGGCAGCAGCTGTAACATAAGAAATTAAAAAAATTGTCAAGAATTGAAAGCAGATTAACACAGCCTTGAAACTTTTATTTTTATCCTGTACAGTCTGACAGTCAAGTAAATAGTGTGATTCCTTGGGCTAGGGTTAGGTTTAGATTTTTCTGAATCCAAGACTTCCAAGGTTGATATCATAAAAATCAAGGAGTTTTCAAGGATTGTGCAAACAATGTATTTATTGTACCGGCTCTCCTGTGCCTGTACCCTGATGACATCGCAAGGCTCTGAGAAACTGACCACCATGTTTTAGCGGGCCTGGCTCTACGGTGATCACCAGAGCGCGCTAGCTGACTAGGGCCAACACCGCTACCGTCTTATCGGTAGGCGGAGTCACTGTCTTTTTTACACGGGCAGCTGTGGAAAAATGTCAGTCACTGCGGCCGAGCTCCACGCAATGTGAGTAGCTTGGCTTAGCCGGGTACTGTGCCTGAAGGGTTCAATCACGTTAAAATGCTACCAAGCAAACACAACACATAGATCCAATGTTAGACCAATGTTGGCCCACAGTCTAAGACGATGGCCATCGGATTGATGTGTGTTGTGTTTGCTGGATAGTCGAGCCAATAGCCGCTTTTAGCAAACAAGAAAATTGCCAGAAGAAATTTGCATTGAATTGATTGTCATGTTTTGTTTTCGTTAAAATTGTACAGAGACATGCAATTTTAACTCACTTGAGGTTGTGGGTAAAAAGTGGTGAAAAATTAAATTTTATAATTTATAACTTTTAATGATTAAGATTACAGCTGAGATACTCACCATTTTATTTTTGGCGCATTTGATAACGACTGGAGGTCCGATAATACGACATCCCGCTTTATGAAGACGCATGAATATGTCGCCTTCAAATTTATCCATGACAAACACAGTGTCATAATCATTGACATTAATGTATTCAAGTCCAGTGTCAGAGAATATGATCGGACAATCAAAGTACTGAAACAAAAAGACGATGAACATTACAATCACAGTATCAAAGATTTAATAAACTATTATCAGTTTAAAATATCATTGTTCAATCAAGAAAAGGTTTCTCTAATATTCTACAGGAAACAAGTTAAATAATATTTTTAAACCTTAAGCACGTTTTGCTGGTTTAGAAGCACAACTATAGTGGTTTTTAATCTGTTGGCTTAATAGTCGATTAAATAAAAGTATTGAGAATGAAATTTATATTTAAACATGAGGATTTGCAAATGTTTGTCTCAAATCAAGAGAAGGGAAGTAATTTTTACACAGTTCAAGTGGAAAAAAATTGAATTTTATAATGTCTTGCTTAAAGGGTGAGTTTTTTAAAAATTCAAATAAATGCATTTCCATGATTGATTATCACTGAATTTCAAGTCATTAGAATGTTTCTTCTCAATAAAAAAACTATAATAAGTTTCAGTGAATGAAGTCTAAGAGAGTGCAGAGGGTAAAGTGTATTATTTACAAGGCTTTACAAACACCGATGCCGGGACAACATAGCAATGGCTCTGGGCTACTGACTGTGGGTCTGTACCAAGTCGACGGGCAAGGATCTGAAGCTACAAAGGGCTTGAAATTTGAATTTTTAGTCCACTTGCCCAGTCTGACAACGGCTAAAAATTATACTAGTCCTTTCCAAAATATCACTTGTCCTTCCTAATTGTTAATCTGATCAATACACGTGGTGACAACGATAAAACCCTGGGCTAGCTGCATTCGTAGATTGCTGGGTCATCATAATGTCATGAATCATACATGCCTGGGAGAGCGCTAGCACTCACCCCTTCGCCATAGGCTAGAAGATTTGCATTGCGGCTAAACTTATTGGGACCTTTTTCGCCGAAAACAGAGATCAGACACGTGAAATTATGTCCCTTTAGCCACAGCCAGAGATTGTGGCTAATTTCATCTCCACTATAGCGCCCACCCAGCATGCATTCAGGATTTGTCAAGCCTTGTGCCTGCGCTTATCTTTGCAGCAGGGGCACTTGTTCAGCAGGACAAGCCCAGTGAAATTGAACTCATCCTTCCCAGATTGTTGGTCATCTCGGGCAGAGCAAATTTTGAAGCTTGCTATATAATTTTTTGTTCAATGAAAATATGACACTACATTAAATATATTTCTCCTGTATTCATGATACACAAGAAATATAAGGCATCAAGACAATTTTGTACATATTGTTGGGACTATTATTTATAAAAAAAATTTCTATATTAAGTGTATAATTTTTTCAGACAACCTTGCATTTTTAGTTTGGCAATTACAGTGCCACATTACAGTGCTACTGCCCCAACGATTAATTTGTAAATCCCTGTACTTACTTCGAGTGCTGTCTGAAGTTGTTGATTAAGCTTGCACTTCTTTCCGATAACGATAAACTGAACATCTTGGACTTCATCTACAGTACAGAAAACGATCAGCTAAATATCACATTTATTTTTTAAATCACTTTTCTGACTCTAGTACATCAGTGGTACAGTAGTGGTACAGTGGTAGATGTTGCTGACATGTTATCTTGCACTATTATGGCTTGCTTCCAGGGTTCAATGTTTTGAAAATTTATTGTGTAGCAAATCGGAAACAAAAATCTTTGTTCTTTTGGCCTAATAAGCGCCCACACAAGGCAAAGGTTTCTAGTTTAAAATAATGCCAGGGCATTTATAAATTAGAATAAATATGATAATTTGGTTAATATTAATTTATTACTGTGCCATTTCCAATGCTTGCCCAACAATGTCAAGATATATATATGAGAGTGTGAGCATTGCACTAGGCCTATAACAGAGCTCCAGATAATTTTGAGGAGTATTTCACTCATTGAAATGGGTGATGAGGAGTGAAATATGATGAAAAAATAAATGAGAAGTCTTTTTCATACGGGTCATTCCATATCACATCACCCAATTTCCAATGAGGTCGCGCACTTGTATCTCAGATTTTATTAATTTTTTACCAATTGTGTCTCAGTATAATAAATAAACAAAACCAAAATTTTTGCCATCTCAAACAAATAGTTTTTGAGATATGGCCATTTTAGTGAAGGTGGGGCTCGTTGCTTTCGGCTCCAAAATTTTGGCCTTCCTATTTTAGTCCATCTTTTGGGTAGTACTATTAACTGGAGAAGTATAAGAGATAGAGTCAGAGCTTGACAAATCACATGCCTGGACACCCGGGGCTACTATCTTTTCACTATGGGCTACCAGAATTTGTCTGTTGCTTTTATAATAAGTAGTCCAGTAGCCCAGAAAGTCATCCGGGCTACCAGACACACTAACGTGACTAAGGATTTGTCAACCCCTGTAGAGTTCTGAAATTTTTTGTGGTTATTCAATCTTACAAACTATCACAGTTACAGACACCTAATCCCAGAGAAAACTTCCATGATAAGGCCTAAAAAAAATATTGTTTGTTTCCGATTTCCGACCTACCCTGTCAAAACATGTGCGACCCAAATTTATTTTATGGATTTCCAAAAAAAAGAAAAAAAAAATATTTTTTTTTTTTTTTTTTTAGGAAATCCATAAGTTAAGGGATAACTTACTGTCAAAGTAACTCAAAAAACGTTACGAAAAGGAGAGGGGGGTCAAAATGCGTCCAAAAAACAAAAAATCATTATGTAATGTACAGATAAGACATGCATGGAAGTGAATTTGGCGCCAAATAAAATAAAAAATAATTCTTACCTACCGATTGGTTGAAGTGACAAAAAATAAAATAAAAAATAAAATAAATTCCCTACCTACCCACTGGTTAAAATGACAACAAATCGGAAACAAACATATATTTTTTTTGGCCTAAGTATCACTGTAAAGCATCTGTTAACTAGTGTTAAAATACCAGAAAAAAAGCAAGCTGTCATTGCCAATGCCAATGCATGATGCAGTGATTCATCTTTCAGTCAGTGCATAACTGAGTGTGGTAATCATGCAGTTGAGCGGTGCCCAATTGAATAGAGCGGGTTCGGGTATTTCCGAACGGGGGGGTATTTCCGAACATTGCTAATATATTTCATCCCGTTGCTGGCTAGACATGAATAAATTGTGTCAGGCAGAGCTGCCCGTTGTGCGTGACTGTTCTGTCACGCACCGTTATTATGGACCAATTTCATATCCATTAATTTTGCTATTTTTAAAAGTCACTTTCAAAATGTCTTGAAATAGACATGTCTTTAAAAAAAAAGGTAATTACACGGAAAGTAATGGTATGTTTATGATATGTATTATCAATCCTGAATTATTATTTATATGGGAAACTGTCCCTTACGATGCACCTCCTAGATATAAAAACATCAAAAAACAATTTTTGGTCATAATAGCCTCGTCATTTGGGACGTGTTCGGAAATAGCCCCATCAATTAATTTGGTTTCTTCTAATTACGAACACCAGTCCCATACATTACAGTTTAACAGTGAATGAGTCATTGCGAAAGGAAATACACCAATGGAGCGATTCGTAGGCCTGCAAACGGTTGTGACGTTACTATGTTGGTTTGAGAAGAAATATGAAGGAAAACAATGAAAAAATATCTCAGATTTCAGCAGATTCAGGTAATCTCGAACAGTGGCATTTTCAAATATATTTTTGTTTCATATTTTTCTTTGTAGACGAATTACATTTGGCATTGATTCTATTTGTATCATATTTGAGTATACTGCGCATGTTCCTGCTTCTAAACTGGTTATTTTCTCTAGATTAAAAAATGGGTGGGATTATACCCTACTTGGTGTTCAACATTACCCCGTCTATTTCGAGCATACCCGCCGTTACCTTGGGTACTACAACTTCCTGTACAGCTTTCAGATTCATGAATGGTCATTCACGTGGTACATTACGTCATTAGTCATAGTTTCATTCATCAACTGATGTCACGTGGGGTGCTGATAGACAAATAAGGACACCAGAAATCAAGTTCACAGGCTTAGGTGTTCGGAAATACCTGAACCCGCTCTAGTAATTTACTAATTCTTAACGTCATGTGACCACATTTTCGATGCATAGACATAGTCTATAAGTTGGAAGAAATAATGTGGTTCACTGACTATTTAAACATTTTTCTCACACCTTGTGCTGTGGTTTTCACTATGAGACGTATATCGATATCAGCCCATATCGCACTCTAGCTGTAGATTGAGCACAATGTATGGCAGCATATGTCTAGTGTGACTGTCTTGATCGTGTGAGACCGAGAAAATACAAACGTTGTTCATTTTTCCATGCGATATGTGAAAATACAGCACATGTTCAATGAATAATAAGCCTGTTCGCCAAACTAGGCTCACCCCTTCAGGCTTCATTGAACGAGCGCTGTATTTCCCCATATCGCACTGAAATGAACACTGTTTGCATATCATCTTTTTTCAATTTTTTTTTTGCACTTTTGCAGTTGCTCTTGTGAAGTTGTGCAATGTGCCAATGACTGAGTGCATACACAATAATTATTATGATTGAATAAATTATTTATCAGCTCATGATTGTCATTCACTCAAGTTAACTTTCATTTAGACTAGTCTAATTAATATTGTTAAATGAAGTTCAAACTTGAAATTTAAAATGTCATATGATTGTACTTTACTGTAACAAGTCAATTGTAGCCTAAATGAATGTAATGTTGTTAACAATGAAATAAGCTATGAATACTTACCCTCCGGCTCGGACATTTCGCTGACGGAGGCGAGTTGAGATCGACTCTCAGAATCATAATTGCCGTGGTTGTAATCCACCATTTTCGCTTTTTTATCAAACTTTGATAGCACAACTACATTTACGCGAAGGACTAGAACACTCTCTTAGTTAAATATAAATCGATTACAGTTATTTTCTACGTACGATAGCAAAATTATACACATTTTTGTTGTGTTAAGAAAACAGCATTTTTGAAACTTGCGCTGAATTCAGACTTCAAATTGTAAAGCACGTTTTCATTGGTTCTTCGCTCTGTCCCATCACGCAATTTCCAAAATGTCAGCCTTCATAAAACACGATGTTGTTTACATTTGTGTCAAGCGCACAAAATTATTTTATTCATAGAAGTTGACATCGTATTCACAATAAAAATGCTGTCATTAAGCGAACAATTATTTTATTGCTGTCATGTATTTGTTAAATGTTTAATGTAGTCGACCAGTGATCATATTATCGCATTCATTCTTGTATTTCTTTCATTATCGCCTACACAAATTGAGGTTCTTCTAAACACAAAAATTTACAAAAATATGTTTTGTTTCTGTATCAGTGTGAGTGTATGTTACGTGGCAGTACGCATTATTGTGCTATCGCGCCACGGGAGGAGGACGGTTGTAGATAAATTAATTGATAAATTACATTCAAAATAAAATCTCAGTGTTTCTGGCTCTGAAAAAAATTGGCGTCAAGCAATATGAAGATTCTGACTCCAAACCTGGTGTTGGAGTCAGCACCCTGGCGCGGCACGACGCGGCTTCCGGTGAAAGCTACTGAAAGTGGTCGCAACTCTAGGGGGTTCAAGGGCATGGACCCCCGGGAAAAAAAAATTAAGAGAAGGCTTTATGTGCCTTCTACAGATATCTAAATGTATATTTCAAGCTTCGAAACAACCCATTGTTCACTAATGTAACACTGAAAAATATGTCTGGAACTGATTTCTGAAAATTTATTAATCAATTTCGTCTGAATGGAATGTTTTTTCGTCAGGGGGGGGAGAAGCTTGTCGTCAATTCTGACGACATGACGACAGATCAGAAACACTGAATCTTTGCAATTTTTCTTAAATAGTCTATATCCTATTTTGAACACGTTTATGAACTATGCATGGTGCCTAATTCCTAGCGGCTGGGCCCTATATCTTATGTGATTCTGGCATTTTTTTTATTTTCGAAATGCGACTGATTACTTGAAGATGGTACACATATGGGCAAAGCCCGCGACTTCAAGAATCTTGTGACCCCAGCAGTGTTCTCGTCTGTAGTGACCTCCACTTTTGTTTAACTAGTTTTATCATTTAATTCATGCATAGACCTCTCAGAAAATGTATAGTTATCCATAGCCTAGACAAGAAAAAATGTGCTTTTGACCACTGGAATGCCATAAAAATGTCATTTTTGGCATGTCGCCAGCTTAAATTTTTGTCTTAGACAGGTCACTGTTCATGAGTGGGTGCAGTTTTTGGAAGATTAATTGTTTGAATTTGACAAACATCTAGTAGTGATTGTATTAAAAAAGAGAATTTCTCAAAAGTAGTATATTGTTCCTTGGAAAATTGAATTTATGTTCATGTCGCAACAAAATAACAGAATACGTTACATTTGATTTAGTTAGCTGTTTTTATCTGCCAAAAATTCTAAGATCAACTAAATTTCCTTGCTGTGTGATGAATATGTAGTCTAACGTAAGTATGTAAGAAGACATAAGCAAATTATGATATATTAACAGTGCTACTTTTGCAGTAATCAATAGAAACAAGCAGGCGCTATTTATTTTTTAAGAAAACAAAATACGTTACATGGACTCTGAAGATATAGTGATATGCACACTTAACAACAAATGGCCTTTTAGTTACTCACCAGGTATGTCTTCACTCAGCAAGTAAGAATTTAGCCTGGCCACTGAACCCAGCTTTACAATTGTGCAAAAAGCAAAAAAATACAGAATACGTTACACAAAATACGTTACCTTTAGTAACGTATTTTGGTAACGTATTTTGGTAACGTATTTTGCTCTTTACTAAAAAATGTGGTAATAGTGCATTATGTTTCGTAACAAAAATACAAAACACTCACACTTTGTTTAATACAACTATTTACTATTTATCATTACATTATCATAACATGTCATATCATTTGAAATATTAACCAACAGGCGCGAAAAGACAGAAACTCAGTATTTATCGTTATAAAAATAATAAAAAATGTGCTTAGACAAAAAAACACATCAATTATTCTATGTATCAGTGTGTAATAACTTCCATTATACACACAAATACAGAATACGTTACTTTTAATTCTGCTAATGATTTTGCGCCTGGTGAAGTATAGTGCAAAAGTAGATACAATGAGTCTGGTAACAATGACACACACAATTTATTTTATTGCCTAGGTTAATATAAACAATATTGCATGGTTATTGAACATGTAAACACTACTGTCCTTATTAGGAAAAAGATAAAAATAAAAAACACTGATATTTTGAAAAACCTTTATATCTCATATACTGCAATGTATAAAGACCATTTACACTTGGCAACATTGAAATTACATTAAAATATTTCATTTTGCATGTTTTTATTTTGTATAGTATTTCTCCAAAAATGTTCAATACATATCAGATATTTTGGGAAATGTTTAAACTTGTTTAAAAATGTAACGTATTCTGTGTGGGGTTTTTTGTGCTTTTAATTGTTCATTTAAAATAATGATTACAATTTGTGTTTTAGACTTGGTATCTCAATTTTTTAGGACAAGAAATAATTATTTCAATATTTAAAAATAAAGTTGCAAAAAGAGGTCTAGTGTGGAGTTGAGTTTTTGATATGTATCTTGTGGAAAAGTCTTGAAGTCGCGGACTTTGCACATATGTTGTATATGATGTTATAATTGAATCTTTTTTTTTTGGTTGTCAGTAGGCTTATCATCAGAAAAAAGTACCCCAACATCCCAATTAATTAGATCTATGTGTTATTTAGCTTGGATTTTGCTAAATAGCACTGCATTGGTCTTGCATGGTAAATGCAGTGAAATATGGCACAATAGTACTTTAAAATACTTAATAAATTAACTGGTAGGACTACTTAGAAGAGGGTGCACATGGGTTAAGAAACGAATCAAACGAATGGGGAATCGCCTTTTCTTAGGGTCCGAACATCGAGGATTGGAGTTTATAAATGGTGTAAAAAACGAACCTAAAAAGTGAATAGTGAAGCTAAAAAATGGGTAAAAAGTGAAGTGGGTATAGAATCCATAATTTCCAGGAGCCATGTGCACACTCTTAGAAGACAAAAGAATTACGATTTCCAAGCAAAATAAAATATATTGTAGAAACCATAACGTGCAGACAAAGCTGATGATTGTGTCATTCTCAGGCTACAAAATGTGCACTCTTAAAAAAATAAGTAACTTGGGACTATCTGTCTAAATTTTCAGTTTTAAAACTGGTGAATATTTAGGCCTACTGTGTTTCCATTGAGTGTGCATTTTTTAATTCATAAATTCTGTTTACATTTTTGCAGGTGTCTGTGAGCCATTTATAAGCATTCTCCGTGTCTGTTCTGTCTGTTTTTGACTGCTGCATTTTGCATGACGTAGGCCTAAGGGATGTCTGAGAGAGCCCTCAAAGTGGTTAGACTGGGTCTGCAGCGGTATGAGGGTGCCCTCAAAAAGCAGCATGATCTCTCCCGCATAATACTCCAGGCCCTGAAAACAGGTAGTGACACCAGTTCTCTGAACACCCTACTCCTTGTGGAGCATCCGCCCGTCTACACCGTGGGCATGAGAAATAAAAACTACAATGTAGATGAAGACAGATTACAGGCACTGGGGGCAGACTTTTTCAGGACAAAGCGTGGAGGATTGATAACGTTTCACGGCCCTGGGCAACTGGTGGCATATCCTATCATTAACCTGAAGGATTTTCATCTTGGAATGCGTAATTACATCACTGCTATAGAGCAGACGGTGATCAAGACATGCAGTCGCCTTGGAGTGGCAGCTCAAACAACATGCGATACTGGAGTTTGGGTTGGTGATAGTAAGATCGCCGCTATAGGTCAGTTGGGACGCCACATTGCAGTTTTTACCTATTTAGGTATAGTCGCTCAAAAAATGGGTGTTTTTATTTTTGCTTCGTAATATGACCATATGATGTAAACATGCCCATGGACTAGAACTGCAAAAGTTTTTTTTTATTTTTCTGCTGCGCATCCACCATGTAGGCTGGATATAGAGACGAAATTCCTGATTTTAAATTTTGGATAACCATGTCAAAAATAAAAAAATACGGGAATTTTGTCTCTTTATCTCGCCTAACTGGTGAATACGCAGCAGAAAAATAAAAAACAACTTTTGCAGTTCTAGTCTATCGGCATGTTTACATCATATGGTAATATTACGAAGCCAAAATAAAATCACCCATATTTTTAGGATTTTAGCATGGGACTGCCCCTTTAATTCTGGACAATATAATTATATGACATTGAAACCATAATTTATCTAGATGCATTACATATAACCACCATTAACGTCAACCCAAATCTACACCTGCACTCTTTGCTATACTGGAAATGACTATATGACTTAGAAGAAACAAAGACTTTATTGGTTAAATGTTGTTCCATGTATGTCTCAAGATATATTTATGCCACCATTATCGTGGCTATATATCCAGTGAGTAGGCCCCGCCTGTTGTGAGTTTTAAACACATTTATATTTCTCTGTAGTCTGTACAGAATTTAAAAAAATATAAGTACTATTATTTTGTCACAAGTGTATAGGCCTGCGCATGTCTTATTTTACACCATGCAATTTGTTTATGGTGTTGTGGTAATTTTAAACTTATGTAAATATGCTGTGTTTTGACAGGTGTTCAAGGCACTCGGTTTGTCACCACCCATGGAACAGCATTGAACTGTAACCTTGACTTGACCTGGTTTGACCATATTGTTCCGTGTGGTATAGAAGGTAAAGGTGTGACGTCATTCAGTCAGCAGCTGCAGCGTGACGTCACAACAGAGGAGGTGTCGCCACACTTTGTAGCAAGCCTAGCAGAAGTTCTGAAGTGTGATATGGTGGAATGAAGACACACCAAGAAGACATTTTCACCTAGTGGCTTGTTACCCACACAACGTTATAGACAACCATCACCCATCCTGTGGAATTATAGAGTCGTATCTGTCATTTTGTGACGTGACAAACACAACCCAGTAATCCTGAGGGAATAAGGCTCGTCACACTAAACATTATAAAATTAAGATTATCTTAACTTTTATTTTCATTAGAAACGTTAAGATTTATCTTAGCTAAATCTTAACTTTTCCAATGGAAATGAGGAAAGTTCAGATAATCCTTATTTTAAGATTTTTAATTTATTTATCTATGCACCACATGACTATTGTGTGCACAATTCATGTAATAAATATTGTACAATCATCGAAATAAAAAGTGTTCTGAACTTTTCTGAACTGTTCTGAAATAATACACTTCGATAGTTTATAAAGTAAGATCGTTTTCAATTTCAGCTGCAATTAGGATTAGTATGTTTCAGCAGGGAGTATTCAATCGACTTAATCTCCCTCTTTGATTTGATTTTTAGGGAACATATCACTAGACTCGCCTATAGAAAGATGGAATATGTAAATATTAACCTAAACCACCCCCCTCTTGTTTAAAGGCCTATACCCAGACAAATAGCATGTTTTTTAGCTCTGTCATAACTTTTGGAGTGTTTGAATGAGTGAAGGAAACATTCTGATTAATTACAGCGTTTAGAAACATCTGCTGGCAACGTAATCAAGTTTCGAAAAAGATGCATTTTGACAAAATGTCAGTCAAAACATTTTTGTCTTTTAGATCCACCTGTTTTTTAATGCTGTGGCCATGTTTGACAGGAAAATGACACTGTGTCACCGGTTTGATTATTTCCTTTCAAAGATGTTTTTTTTATAATTTACTAGCCGTAATCTATGACAAAAAGTTCCTAACTTGTTTTAGAATATGTATGTAAGGTCTCAGATGTATCACATCGTCAAAGACGTTGCTAGTTTAATTACAACGTTATTGGAAAATCACAGCTTAACAGCGCTTTCCCAACTGGTCTCGCATTTCCAAACACGAAGGTTCAACACCTACAAACTCGGCCAATTGACATCTTTGCGGGACATCGAGAACATCGCCAAAATACACAGGCAATATTCATGGGATGTTCGTGGCAGGTGTACTGACACAAATGAAGGGATTTTCCTCTGTGTGGTCCCTTTCAAAGAAGAAAAACAAATCAACATCGGACCCTTCATCTAGAGCCCCAGCGGGCAGATTTTATAGTCAAATTTCATGTAATTAAAGACATGGTTGTCCGCAATTGTATGAAATACACACTTACCGGCTACATATATCTTTCAAATGGAGGGCAGAGAAAGATAATATAGATATACTATGATATAAGCCTAAATAACACAATTTTAAACTGTAAATTTTTTTAACTTGAAGGCGCTTGGGAATGGGCCTTTATTTTACGAGGGTGTACATAAGAACAAAAACGAACGGCGAATCGCCTGTTCTTAGGGTACGAACATTGAGGTTTTCAGCATATTAACCCTTTCACCGCAGGATTATGGCGTCATAAATTGCCCGAGCGCTGAATTAATTATTTTTCAACTATAAAAAGTAATTAATAATGTCGCCAAAAGGCGACATCCGCGGTCTGCCAGGGGGTCGCCTTTTGGCGACATCTGCAGTGAAAGGGTTAATAGTGTGAAAAACTAACCTAAAAATTTCTATCTATTTTTAAATATATTTATATCATTTTTCCCTTATAAAAAGCAAATAGCGAGGTAAAAAAATGAGAAAAGTGAACACTGGTAAGAATCCATAATTTCCAGGACCCATGTGCACCCTCATTTACTAGCGTTACTGGCATCAATTGCCTGGTCCAACTGCTTGTACAGGATTTTCCTCGTTAATTTTAAAATGTATCATATTATTAGCAATCAAAAGTAGAGTACATTATGCAACATGTAGATATTTAAAAATATAGAAATTTGGAGACCGATCTCCATTATTACTCAATACAGAATAAAAAATAGCATCAAAATCAATTGCAAAAATATGTAAACATTTTCTTCCAAAGTTAGTATAGGCAACACGGGGACCGTCTTTATACGTCAGAATCTGACGTCTGTTGACGTCAAATTCTGATGTAGAATCTGAGGTATGTAGATGTCAGATTCCAACTTATAAAGACGGTCCTCGCACTGAAAAGATCAAAATATTTGTAATGGCCGTAGACCCATAAGATAGGTATTCAATGGAACCAGAAACAGCTAACTAAGACATGATGATTTCAAATTGAAAAAAACCCTTTGGTCTCCATGGTTTAATAATTCAGCGTTGTGAGGGTTAAGAATGTGGGAAACCTGGTGCCAACTTGAACGGTGTGCCCCTTTGTCAGCTCCCCCAGTATTATATACTTATGGGAATTGCTTGGAATTTCATAATCGATGATTTTTTATTATTGGTTTGTGTAAGCAACCAGTGATCGCTGTTAATTGGTCGATTGAAATTGTCATAAATTAGATGTAAATATATGTTTGTGTAAATTTAAAACAACAACATCCATTATTATTTGTCTAGTATATTATCAACACCCTCCATGACTACACTGCAGCCATTATTCTAAGAATACGGGCACCTGGCGGGACAGTTGCGCTAGCCAGACGTAATGTTATCAAAGCCCGGATAGTCAATTTTTTGAGAAAATGAAATAGTCCATAATCTTATATGTCAAGTGAAGATCAAATCAGATATGGAGCTTTATCAATACAGTCATTTAAACGTGGCATAATGGTCAGAGTGTGGGGCTTTGTCATTGTCACCACCTCTCGACGTGTCGTTTCAAAACCCACTTGCATGGTTTATCATTTTCTGAGAAATATGTTTCTCCCCATGTTGGGACATTGTTTCAATGTTGTGTACTTGGGCAAGACACTCGATCTATCCTCCCATGCTGCACTTGAATCAGGTGTAGATGGGACCTGGTAAGACGGAGATGGCAATGTGTACGATAAGTTCAATGTGCCGAAAGGGCTGTAGGACTGTATGCTTGCTATCCGTAGAGTTCAAACTGCACACGAATGTACAGTTCTGGTGGCGCTGTAAAGTCTGCTGATGAGTCTCCAGATTTGATATCAGACTAATAAACCTGCAAGTTTACGTGCGCCTTTATATTCACGCAGCATATCTGTTTCAAAGCTCATGACCGCCATATTAATAGCTAGAAGAAATTGTTGCTTCATTGGTGGCTGCAATCGGTTCTCAATTAATTTGATCTTTGTGAAGGAGCGCTCACCACTGCTGCTAGCTAGGCTACCATAAAAATGAGGTAGGCCTATTAATGATAAGGCATACATGGAAAGCTCAGTAGTCCTACTGATATATTGTGGCTCTTTAAGTATGAAGATATATTTGCAAAAGTTATGATTGACTGCAACATTAAGTTTATCTAGAGCCTATATAGCTAGCGCCCCACTGCTGCCCAGCTATGTAAAAAAAATTGGTAGTTGTCACGCCTTCTCTCGTTGGGAGGCCCCCTTTGGTGTGAGGCCCGGGGCTCGGGCCCCTCCCTTGATCCGGCCCTGCCTACATCGTAATCAAACTGGTTTTATTGAAACAAAATACATGCAAGGAAACCTATTAAAGCCAAAGGGACCTTCTTATAAGACAAAAAATATAACGTCCAGATTTTATGAAAGCATTTGATTCGTCGGAACATAATTTTTAAAATGCAATACTACAGGTGACCCTTCATCTTTTTATTCTCTCGTTAAATATGCTCGATCTTCTAATAACAGAGCAGCCTAACTTAGATGAAATAAATAAAATCTCAAGATGTAGAGATGTATGTCGATGACATGACGTTTTTTGCATGTTGAGCTTTCGGAGTATGTAGGCTACTTCAATTGCCACAGAAAAACGCCATATTTTTATTAAATTTATTTTTGGTTGAAATTATTTAGAACTGTTTGTTGGATTTTAATAATGTTTATTTTTGGTGCCACTACCTTCTTTTTTAAAATTTCTCCTTACTGAAGGACAATTGACCTAGAAATTTAAGAAAATTTTCTTCAGGGGCATTGACCAATTTATACCATGTTCGCATTAATCTGAAAATACTGCAAATACACATGCTGGGATAGGATATAAAAAATCCCGTTTTGAGTTCTAAATTGAACGGTTACTGAAAATGTGAAGTGGGTGGAAATTATTCATATATGTTCAATTTGATACCAACCATTTCCTAATTTTGATGTTCAAACACTCATTTCATTTATTATCGGGCCTAACTGTGATTTACCCTGATAATAAACATATTAAAAACGATTATAATCTCCTTTAGCAGTTAAAGGGTTAATACCAGAGTCCAGGACACTGAATTAAAGCGACTCAATCAGGCTGAAATCATAAAAAAATAGGTGATTTTATTTTGGCTTCTTAATATGACCATATGATGTGAACATGTCCATAGACTAGAACTGCAGAAATTTTTAAATTTTCGTGCTGCGCATTTACCAGGTAAGCGAGATATGGAGACGAAATTCCTGTATTTCTTATTCTGGACATGTATGTCCGAAATAAGAAATCGGGAATTCAAATGATAAAGATAAATAATGCACTGGAGATCCTTGCAGGGTGGTACAACAACAGGAAATTCCAAATTCTGCACAGACAGTACTCTTTCCACTTAATGAACGCTACACTAATATTGTGCCAGTATTCAGTAGTTGCATCAATACAATGTGTGCGTAAACACACAGTACAGGGACAGTGCAAAATGAAAATGGGGGTCCATATGTGCTATGTACTGTATTTGACTCACAATAAAAAAAATGTGAGTTTATCTTCAATAATCATTTATTTGGTAGTGTAATTCGGTTTCTGCAAGCATTTTAAATAATGTTACCAGTATATCAACCATAAAGTGGTCATGGATTCTATTTTGTTAATAATGCCTGTGCATGTTTATCGAAATTGTGAATATATATAAGATCAGGGTGTGATCCCAGAGTCTTGCAATGCACCGTTCACTGTGCTTTCTGATTCAGGTCCCCAGAGCCGTATCTCCGGCAAGGAATAAACAACAAAGATGTCCCGTATTTCAGATGACAGGACATGATGATGGCATGAGAAGTAAAACTAAGTAAACTCTTCTGCTCGTGGCTTATAATACGTACTACTTAGTTTTCTGCCTAAATTTGCTCCTCTCTAGTCATTTCCTCTTTTTTATTCTCTAAAAACATTAGGTGAAACATACATTTTCATCGATTGATTAGTTTTATTGGTTGATTAGTTCGACAGTGATTTTTGGCCAAGCCTGTCAAGTATCATCCTTTCTGTCTCTATCTCGTGGCCTGGCTTTAGCCGGGAAGTGGGTGGAGGTCCCCCCGATGTACTTTGCCAGGGCCCGACCCAGGCCGGAGAGACGTAGGGGGTTTCGGTGTTTACACGGCTTCACTCTAGCCTGGGGTATTTGCTGGGCACGTTTAGTCCTGTTTCTTTCTTCCGGTCGTGACAGCCTCTGCTGTAACACCAAGGGCCTAGGCCTACCCAGGGGCACTATTGCATTCTGGGGGACCCATGTCCTGCAAGTTACTAGACCTTCAATGCACGAGAAAAGTTATGTTTGCCATTTTAATTGACGTTATTTTAATTTATATGTAGGCCCTATGCCTATTCCCTGATTCTCCTGATCAAAGGTGTGATAGTCCGTTCACATTCCGTTCACACCACGTGTTAGGAGTTAATATTATTTCTTTGTAATTATCGCTTCTTTTCTAGTTGCTAAATTAATATAGGCCTAGGCCTACTGACACAATGAGAAAAAATGTATATAAATTAATTTTAATGGTTTTGTGTGAGACATATATAGGAGTATACTACAACAATATATGAATAATAATGGCGGTCCGACCGCATATAGTGATCGGGCAATAAATACTACGTGGCGTCCTGCTATTTGATATCAAATCAATTATGTATATATGCTCCAAATAATAAAAATAATAATAACAATAGTAAATATGCACAAAGTGTATTGCACCTGTTTAGAAAAGCAGTGTTTTATTTAGTGCAAAGTTAAGATTGATTATATAATTATGCATAATCAAATTAAAAAAAGTATTTTAATAAAAAGTGTTTTTTTCAAAATGAATGGCACAGAACAGCTTACTGCAGTTTAAAAAATGAATTAATGGAGAATTGTTGACCGGTGAATTTTATTGTCACACAAGATTTATCCTCAATATTGAACATAGAATGTAGAAGGTCGTCCTGGCCTCGGTCTGTTGTAAAGTCTTTGAGGACAGAAACCGCTGCCATAGTCTCATAAAATAAATATTTTTAATTACTGACATACTGTCACTTGTATCATCATCAGAGTGTACAGCTGGTTGAGGATGAGATTTGCCGCATTAGCTTTGATAAGTCTCACTTTTCCCTTAGGATAAGTTCTGTGCGCTTTATGCGCGGACATGATTGAAGTATTGTTATGTGCAGCATAATGTCACCATGATGGAGTAGCTACTCGAGTTTAGATGTCATGTTCGTGGAGTTAAAATTGACTCTAGGTTATGGAGCTAATAATGAACGTAAACGGCGATGCAAGTTCAAACAAGTGTTCCGACAAGAAACTACTTATTCACATTGTTTAACCCTTTCACCACTGAAGCCCGTTTTTATGTGCTGAATGCCATAGCATTCAGCACATAAAAACGGGCCTCAGTGGTGAAAGGGTTAAAGTGTACGTACTAGAATTACGTGTCCTCTCACTGCCGACGGGTCGCGACAGGTGCGCACGCAGACTTATAACCCTCTGAGTCCTGATATATACAAATTATAGGCTACGTCTATTATTTGTATTATCTGTATAATTACGACATTCCCACCTATTTAATTATTATTTAGGACGGGCTTTATCATCACAAGCGGTTGAACCAACGCTGGTTTAATGTTGGCCAACCGTCTGAGATGACGGTCCATCATTACCGCACCACTGCATGAGCACTATTTTCTGTAGCGAGACGCTTTATCAATAAATAATCTACTATTCACCTAACGCAGTCAGCTTCTTAAAATAACATATAATTCTCGAAATAGTCACTATTTGTCGGTTATTACCACCTTGTCATAAATTTATTTTTGAAATTGTGTTGTGCTTGTATTGTTTAACATGTTTAATTATTCTTATTGACGATACCAGATAATTAACGCGTGAAATAAAATAGTTACTGCCGCAGACAGTGTAAGGCCAGAAGTAGCGGGAAGCTTTATCAACAAAAAAATTAACCCTTAAACTTCTATCGTATTTAATCTATGCTTCTATATGACTAACGGATCAATTGTAGATTTCAGTGTAGAACATTAAATTATATTTATTATATAGCAATAAGTGATTTGATGTTATCGTCGCCAAATGACAATAAAATTATTTGCCATTTTGTAATGTACCCATAACCATTGTACTGTTGTACATGTGTGGAAATCATAGGTGACAGTTTTTTAATATAAAAATCCCCTCTCAAAATGGCCCATAACGATATATTGAAAATACTCATTTGACCGCAATGACGAGAGTGAACTTGCCATTTTGCCACAAAAAATTGACCGTAGTCCGGAATGGTGGTCTGACCGCAATGGTGATCGCCTTTGATATGGCTTTGACTGAGACTGAATTCGGGCCGAAAAAATCGCCCGTTATGACGATCTGACCGCATTGGTGATCTGACCGGAAGGGGAGAGTCTACTTTTTTTTTTCATATGACAAACAAGAATGTAATGCATTAAATTTTGAAAAGAAAATAAAGAAAAGGTAGGTAAATTATTTATCTAATTATTATGCCACAATTTAAACACGTCAATTATCTCTGTTATCGGTATTCTAGATTATTGCATCTGAGAGATCAAAACTATGCTATACATTTTATCTTGAATGAATGAGAGATACGATCTTATTGATCTGTTTGGTGGGTTTAAATTAGTCTTGGAGTTCAAGCTGCGAAGCTAGAATGATTGTGTTTTATTATTAAATCTGCATCCATATTTGACACACTGAAACACACGGAATTTTTGATTGATGAGAAGAATATCAAAAGTATTTATTTGGTTTAAGATGTGGAGTGATGTATGAGTCTGAGATTTTATACCACGTTTATTATTATTGTTACGTGTACTACGTGCCTTTTAATTATCTGTTCATATGAATTTATTTTTTGTACATATAATTTTTGGCGCGGGATGTATACGTCATGTATGTATCCTGAGGTTTCACTTGAGATATGATAACGTTACTTAGGGACTATGTCATAAAATCATGTCATTTCAGTCACCTTCACATCTCAAGGTTAATAAAAAGCGATGAAATAGCTGGGTGCTAGAAAGGTACAGACATGCCAATTTTCGGCAAATACTTTAAAAATTCCCCTAGATTGGTCCCCTTCCTTTAGATCCTGGAGCCGCCAATGAGTAAACAACATGAATCACTCGCGACCCAGATATGACCCGTATTTTCCTGTTCAGTCAGAGGCTAGCTATGTGCTATAGCTCCTAAACGGTGCATATGAACAGTAACAGGCAAACGGCTGAGATAAGGATCGGGGGCAAAGGTCACGGTGACACGTTCTTACGGTACGTGTGGACGCCACTGTGACGTCACCGAGTTGTCACCGCGTGCCAGCCGATGTTAGCGCATATTCCTGCAATGCTGCGCCAACGTCGCAGACGTTGGCGCAACCTTGCAGGAATTTTGGCATAATTAAGGAGATACTAGTATTACGAGCTGTTATCTGGAAGTTTCAATGTCTAATTCTATCGCCGTTATTTATAAGAGTGCCGTGATCTGTACGGTCATTACAATTGGTGAGTGGCCAAACCAATAAATCAGCCAGAAGAACAATAGGCCTACGTTACATTCTTCAAATTTTAAACTGTACCCCCTAAAAATATATAGATAGAAATATTAGTGTCTCCTCACGTGTTTTCGACTGAATATTAATCATATATTCGGTTATAGACTATCAGTTCACAATTTAAAGGCTGAATGAACTGTTGTGATATTAATGACATAGCTTTGGGACTTAAAGAGTGTGTCGTTGACATAGTTGTTGAACAAACCTTACAATACACTCAGGAATATCCCGTCACCTTCATTATTTGATTTTTATCAGGACATCCAACATTATCACTTCTGTTGGAATGCAGCGTGAATGATATTTGTAAGGGAACACCCGCATGTGGATATTATTTGATCGCGTTTAAGGTAATCCCTCTTTATTGTAAACAGATAATTATAGATTATATGCCTGATTACAGGGGCTAGTTTCATTATGTACAGCAATGCAGGCACAGGCACGTACATAGTTCGTTTATTCAGCTTAGACATATATAATAGTCTTTGACCATTTTACAATCCATATAATACATGCATGTACGAGAAGACAAAATGAAAATAAAATAATTAAAGTGTGATCCGTTGGAAACTTGAATATACAAAAGCAGCAAGGTTACAAATAGTTTTGACATGATCTGTTGACATTAATGCAATAAATTTATACATGGGAGGGTATTTAAAATAATACCCAGGTATATATCTTTGTCTTAAATCACTTAAACTCTTACATACCAATAGAAAGTGATACTCATCGCACAAGACACCACACACCTCACACATCCGCTGATTATATGGTCTTGGTCGATGCCATTTGCCTGACACAACAGGGAGTCGGTGATTTTTAGTTACAAATTTTACAAAAGCATATCTATGTTTCGGTATGACAATTTTATTAAAATAACTACTATAACATGGCCTAACTTTATATGATTTATATATCAGACCATCTGAACTGGCAGATAAAGCAGCATTCCATTTGGTCAAATATAAATCCTGTAACGTCTGTTTACACAAATGTATAAAAGCATTATGATTCACAATGTTCTGGTTATCCCAAGCAAAATTTAGACCCATATTATATAGTAATGATTTTAAAGACATTGTCCAGCTTGAAAAAAAGGGTGATTTTTCACACATTTCATACTCGATATCATAAGCTCTCTTAACCAAAGGATTGCTTATTCCCGTGATAATTTTAATCCAGTATTTCAAAATTCTTATTTTACTAGTTATTTGTATTGGGAAACGTCCCAACTCTCCATATATAAAATAATTAGCAGTACTACGTTTGACATGTAAAACTCTTTTACAAAATGAAAGATGTACACGCTCCACATCTAGAGCACTGTGAAAACCCCACACTTCCGAACCATATAATACTACTGGCTGTACAAGTTTAGCAAACAGAGAACAAAGAAAATTGAGGTCTGGAACATATAATTCATGAGTGTCATTAAATAGTTTATATACCGCCTTTAACCCTCGATCGGCCAGGTTTGATTGTGTTTGTGAAAACTTACCACTGCAACTGAGTACGAGTCCCAGGTAAGATAGAGAATTAGAAATAGTCAAAAGTTTGTCACCAAAGAAAAAATTATCGTCAAGGGATGTAGTACCCCCTTTTCTAAATATTATTATTGATGTTTTTGTAGTGTTCACGTGAAGTTTCCATTTTAAACAGTAGTCATAAAAACAATCAAGACCAGCTTGTAAGTCTTCGCGTGAGTTTGAAAAGAGAAGTACATCATCAGCGTACATAAAAGATCTCAAATTAAAAGCGTTATTCCTTGGAATCCCCCAAGCGCGACGGCCGAGTCTAAATCATTTAAAAAAATATTTAATAAGAAAGGCGATATACTTTCACCCTGTCTAACTCCAATGTTGCATTCAAACTGGTCACTCATGGCGCCCTGATATTTACTTTAGAAAATGTGTTCATGTACATACTTTTAATGATATTGAATATATTGCCACGTATCCCACTCTTTAGTAATTTGTACCAAAGACAATTTCTATTTATATAATCAAAGGCTTTAGAAAAATCAAGCGAAGCGCAGAATACTTTCTTACCTCTATTAAAGGCTACATCAATGACAGATTGTAATATATATATATATTGTCAACGGTTGACATTGACATATGCATGCCAGAAACCAGCATCTTCAAAAGGGGGGGTGGGTCACTGTGATTGAGTGATTGGGTTAATATTACATTACGTCGCTTTCTGTAGGCATACATCACTTAAAACACACTACTACATTATTTTCTTTGTCCGACCACTACATTCTAAGCCGGGAATGGAGAGTTATTGTTGACCAAGTACATACCAATTATCGTGGTAGGTATATGGTACTATAATCAGTCAGATGTGACCGAACTGTGGACTAAGAGGGATCCACATTATGATCGGATGTGTTTTAAGTCAGTTAAAACAATCGGACCTCCACATTCTTAGCTGTGGAAAAGGCCTCGACAGGCCTTCGGCCTCGGCCTTTTCCACAGCTAAGAATTTAGAGCTCCTCGGGCTTTATCTATGCATAAATATCGCAGCGAATCACGTTATGGGTCTACGACTATTATAAATACTTTTTGTTTTTTCAGTGCGGGGATCCACTTTAATCAGTTAATCTCAGTATCTGACGTCCATAGGGGTCAGATTCTGACGTCTAAAATCGGTCCCCGCGCTCAAGGGGTTAACCGCTAAGCACGACTATAGTTGTTTTAATCCGATTGATAAGCCGATTTAATTACTGTTATTGTGAGCGAGATGGGTGTTTAAACAGCAAGATTGGCAAATATTCGGTCTCAAATAAAACAAAAATGAGTAATTTTCACCCACTTGAAGGAATGAATGGGGCTTTAGCATTTAGGCTAAACTGGACAGGAGAACAATCTGAGGATGGTGAGATGAATCAGATTGTACTGCCCTCTAGACACTGGATTCGAAATTCGAGCCCTGGCGGTCTGAGCTGAGCACGCTACCCCTCGGTCATTGAGTCTCCCCACAATACTGATTTTTCACGATTGCGCAGCGAAGAAACATTCTTCAGTTTTTAGCCGTCAGAATCTGACGTCTATAGACGTCAGATTCTGACGTCTGAAGACGATCCCCGCACTGAAAGAATTATACGAAATTATAATGGCCGTAGACCCATAACAAAGGTATTCAAATTAAACGAGAAGAGCTAAATAATACATTTATGATGGTTTCAAATTGAAAAACCCTTTGGTTTCCATAGTTTACACAACAAACATTTCAGCGCTGTAAGCGTTAACCCTTAGAGCACTGAGTTATTCAATTTAAATTTTCAGTCACTTGAAGTTGTGTCTCGCTACCGCGATCCACAACTTCAAGTGACTGAAAATTGATGTTTTTTCGGAATTCAAGTTCAAACATATATCAGTGTTTCAAGATTTAAAGCACATTTTACTCTTAACAACTGATTTTACAGGTGCTAATAAAACACAGAATGTTTACTATAGTCGACATCAGTGTCCTAAGGGTTGAGTATAGGCTCCTATTGGATATATCTATAAAAAAACCGGCACACACGAAACATTGACCCAGTGTTGTTTTGATGTTGGGCCAGCGTCATAGGAATGTAAACATATCTGATATAAAAAAATACGATCATTGACTTCCGAAAAATGGCTTTTAAAAAGCAAAAACATTATAATTATTGTTAACTCGCATAGTGTATTCTAATGCATTATCGTATCTTGATATATAAGTTATAGGAATATATTTTATTGGAATTTCTGATTCTTAAAACCATGGTGTAAACAGCTCATTTTATTTTTTAAAGCGTGGTCTCTGATATATTTCTTCTCACAACGTTTGCAGTAATTTATGCTAATTTGCATATATTCTGCAATATATTCAAAGTTGATTGGTTTCTGAGATTTTCTATGAAATTGCTGTATTTCGGTAATTTTCATACTTTATGCTATGAAAGCAAACAATTACTAATACTTCTGTTTTCGATTACACTGCCTTCACAAACGGGGTAGGTAGGAGATTTTATAATATTTTTTTGCTTTTTTTTTATTTTAATTCCGGTCACATGGCCCAAAAAAGCGTAATTTTCGTAATTTCACTTCTGAATAAACTGCCAAATCTCCTCAAAGCGGTGACTCCAAACATTAAAAGGGTTGATTGCAACGTGAAAGGTAGGGGACTCCCCTAGTTCTCGTTACTGAAATGGCCTCAGTGGTCTATCACAGCAGAATGCTGCCCAATGCTGTCTCAGTGCTGACCCAGCATCGCAGATTCAGGCCCAGCATTTTTTTTACACGTGGATGAATAGGCCTGCTCATATATTTGTTTAATTTGAGGGTATACATTGCAAATCTTGATGTATAAACCAACTAGTGTCGTGCTTAAAGGTGTAGTCAACTGTCAAAATGAGCGGCCCTTATTGGATATTTCTATGTAATACCTGCACACACGAAACGTTGACCCAGTGTTGTTTTGATGTTGGGCCAGCGTCATAGAAAGGTAGACCGATCTGATATAAAACAAATTCTACGATCAAAGACTTCCAAAAAATGGCTTTCAAAAAGTAAAAACATTATAATTATTAAAAATTAGCATAGTGTATTCTAATGCATTAGGCCTATCTTGGTATATAAGTTATAAGAAATATATTCGATGGAAATTTCTGATTCTTAAAACCATGGTGTAAACAGCTCATTTTATTTTTTAAAGCGTACGTGGTCTCTGATATATTTCTTCAAACAACATTTACATGATGCTAATTTGCATATCTTATGCTAATGTGTCATTCTGGTCGCAATCGGTGACCAGAAAAACCTTAGTGTGTATACACTTTATTCGAGATTCAAAGTTGATTGGTTTCTGAGATTTTCTTTGAAATGGCTGTATTTCGTAATTTTCATACTTTATGCTATGAAAGCAAACAATTACTAATACTTCTGTTTCCGATTACACTGCCTTCACAAAGGGGTAGGTAGGAGATTTTATAATATTTTTTGCTATTTTTTAAATTTGAATTCCGGTCACATGGCCCAAAAAAGCGTAATTTTCGTATTTTCACTTCTGAATAAACTGCCAAATCTCCTCAAAGCGGCTGTTCACACGAAAATACACGCTGGTAAACAAATTGTTCTAAAACAAAATTGTCATAAAAAATGTTGAGTCTGAGGTCAAAATGGGGTCGGTCGATTTATCGGAAACAGCGTTGTTTGCCTAAATACATACTAAAGTGTCATACAGTACTTTTATAGCTTGTATATATGGTCCTCTTTTAAGCTAGATTTAACATTTTATGCTGAACTGTGCTGAATATAGTATAATATTCTAGTATGCCAATTTTTGTAACAAGATGTCGGCTGTCTTGAATAAATAAACTAGGCAACGCGGGGATTGCTAGGTCATTTTTTTCATTTAGATTATATTCGTTTATCATTTTTGAAAGAAAAGCCCAGCTTTCTGTAAGTTGCTGCAGGTTTCTGTTCATATTTTTGCTCCTGTACTATATGGGCAATTAAACCCAGATGAACGAAAATGTTTCACCGTTGTATCAAAGTTAAGAAATCACTCCTGGACAAAACATACTCAAACACATTCCCACAAAACAATACATCAGGAGAACACTGTATCAATGGTGTACCGACGTCTTCAGCGTTGGCCCAACATTGAAACAAAACTGTAAAAGTTTCGTAGGGCCTACTTGTTTTCTAACGCTGACTGCAAACATTGAAAGGGTTGATTGCAACGTGAAAGGTAGGGGACTCCCCTAGTTCTCGTTACTGAAATGACCTCAGTGGTCTATCACACCAGAATGTTGGCCCAATGCTGTCTCAGTGCTGGCCCAGCATCACAGATTTAGGCCCAGCATTAATTTTTCAAGCGCAACATTTAGCAAAACTCACGCACGATCACCACGATCTATACCTTCACGTGGATGAATAGGCCTACTCATATCTGTTTAATTTGAGGGCATACATTGTAAATCTTGATGTATAAACCAACTAGTGTCGTGCTTGAAGGTGTAGTCAACTGTCAAAATAAGCGGGACGTTGTATAAATGTTATACAAATGTCTTGTGTTTGCTGGGCAGGAGGACTTTCTCTCAAACATTGTACATTTATTCCATGCTGGTTCAATGTTGGGCCAGCGTCGCAGACGTTGGCCTAGCATTAAAACAGCATTGGATCAATGTCCCGTTTACGTAGTATATTGTAATCAGTTCAGTGGCTATATGAATGCCGTCAATCTGTACTCAATAGGCTACTGTTGGCCTACACTTGACCGTCCCAGGCATGCGCGTTTTGCAGTTGAATCATTCTTTAAGAGTAAGTTCCCATAAACTCTATATACTTGAGCGACATATATGAGGAAATAATTCACCATTTCTCTCATGTGGGCTTTGTGTTGTGACACAAAAGGTTGTGTTACCGTGGGGGACTGGAAACAGTTGACCTCCAGCATATTGATAGTAAGAGCTTTCCCAGCCAGCACGGCACACTCACCAAATGTTGGTTTATTGTCGGCCAACGTCATTGTCTCCCATAAGTCACATCATAGTTTTCACAATTTTCTAAAATAATTAAATTCATGTTACCTTATGTTGTCCCCTTTTTTAAGACATCTCCTCTAGCCAATAGTTGTCTTCCTCCACCTACACTGCTGCAATTGTCTGAACGAATTTTCCTTTAAGATCAGTTCACTCCATTCATTGTTTAAGTTTGTTGTACATCCTCCGTCCTTGTTTGAATTTCCTGCTATAGATATTTCTTATTGACTATCTTCAAAATCATTTATGTTACTTTTCATATCCCCTATTCTTGCTTGATTATAAGGGAGCCCTCTGTTGGTGATCATGACTCTAATTTATTATGTCAAACTTCTGTGTGATTCTCTACTTATACAACATTTGCTTCACTGTTTCAGAATTTCTTCAGACTTATCTGTAGCAAATATTTTACAAAATCTGTTTTTGAGGTTCAATCCATTTTCTTACTTCTGATGCAGTGTTGAGTTTCATTAAATCTTGCCCCATTTATTGTTTTGAACATTTAGTTGATAACTATGCATAATGCCATGTTTACAATGTTGACTTCTTTCATTTATAGCCTTTTACTCTATCGTGTTTCCCAAGTCGTGCTTCCCAAGACTTCTTAATTTCTGCTTCTTTTCCTTTATTATTATTATTCGTTATTTTTGTAACTCCCTTCAGTTTTTCCATTCGTAAAAGATTCGTTGTAGTTGTTTCAAATTTTCTTCAGACTTACTCTATAAGCTAATGTAGGCCTACACTTGACCGTCCCACACATGCGCATTTCAAAGCTGTATGAATCTTTAAGTACGACAATTACCGGGTACTCATATTTGTTTAATTAGAGACCAAACATTTTCAAATATTCATGTTTAAACACTCATTCCCAAAAACAGCTATCAAGATGGATTAAGATACACTGATGACGTCAGTCTATTGTTAAAACAGTCTTTTGTTAAATCCGAATATTCTCGGCGCTCCGCGCCTCGTACATTCGGATCTACGAATCTATCGAATTTATTTCTTCTTCCTTGACTTAAAAACGACCATTATCGCGCTTAACGCTCAAAGGGTTAACCCTTAAAGTGCTAAGCACGATTATTATAGTTGTTATTAATTTGTTTTATTAGCTGATCAAATCTCAGCTATTGGGAAAGAAGTGCTTGTTTAAACATCAAGGTTTCTCAAATAAAACAAATATGAGTAACTTTCAACCACTTGAGGTTGTGTCTCGCGCTAGAGTTTGAAAGGTTAACAACAAACAATTCAACGTGAACGGCTATGTTGCGCCCCGTCGCTTTGTATCCTATGGTTCGGAGTTTGAGAAGGCTCGAATCGCGTGTGCGTCACCAGGGTTGTGCATTATGCTAGTGCTCTAAACTGTTCAAATACATGGAGTGTACGCATTACAAAGAGCCCGTGACGTCATTCAATAAGAGTAGGGCATAATTTCTGGGCGTCGGAAGCTATTATTTATTGGTCCGGCTACTTCTAAGTCTCTAATTTAAATTCCAATATGAGTGCCAAGAGCTTTCAGCTCAACTATTTTTTATTATTATTTAATTTAATGAGGTTAGTCGGGCTCCAGCCGTACTGTAACCTCAACTTCGGGATTATCCATCTTCCCTTGGAATGCTACCGCAGGACTGCGTGCTCGTGGGTAAGATGGGATTTGTCAACAGGGGCGGATCTAGCTTTTCAGTGAGGGAGGGGGGGGGGGGTTTAAAATTTGACAAAAAAACTATTTTACTGTAAAGGGTGCGAGGGGCCCGCCCCCGGGGAAATTTTTGATTTCCAAAGGTTTTCTCATGCAATCTAAGGCATATTGGGCACTGTTTCTCACTTATTATATCTCCAAATCATAAGGAAACCCTGAAATAAGGTGATGATTTTTTTCTGAGGGGGGCATGGGGTTAAACTCCCCAAACCCGGAAGCGTTGAAACGACATGGAAATTATTATTATCTCTCGTTAATTATTTTTATTATATCGACTTATACTAAGTCGTATATGACTTAGTATAAGTCGCTATAACGTTAAAAGGACTTAAAATATTTTGGTTGTGTGACTCAGTATAAGTCGATATACCAAATTTTAGAGCCTATAGATGCCAATTAGGACTTAGTATGTATAACGTAATATATGACTACATCTCGATATAGATATATGTGCATTTCCGCATACTGGAATTGGACAAAAATCTCAGTTGATTGAATTTTAAATTATTATCATATCTCCCTCTCTCTTCTCTTCCTTTGTTTTCCTTCCTCAGCGTTTTCCTCCTCTTTCTCTCCCTCTTTGTCCTCTTTCTCCTTTGCTCATCCTCCTTGGTAATAAAAACATGGTTGATGGCACTTTAACCTATATTGCTGGAATGACTTTCATTAACGTTATCAGATCAGCTCAGCTGTGGCTACGACGCAGCCGGAGTTGAGCTGATGTGATCAAAATAACTATCCCCCCCCCCCCCCCAGGAATAGTGTTAAGGGCCATTGCTGAAGACGTCAGAATCACGGCTTTTTAACTTCAAAACCAATGACCATACCATAAAATAACCAATGGGAAAAAATGATTTTTTATAATTATAGCTAAAGACTTCATTTCAAATATGTAAGGTCATCGCGATGTGCAAAGTCAAAATCATGTGTAAAAGAGTAATTTATAAGGGTTCTAAAATCAAGTTATTTTGTGTCAGGAAATGAAACGTCATTTAGTGGTCCTTTAATAGTATGTAGGCCTATTATTACCATACCATAAAATTATCGATAAAAAAACAATACAAATAAAGACGTTAACTGATGGCTTTAACCAGAAAAATGTGTGAAAACCCTAAATCTAGTGTAAAGTTTGAACTATTACCTGATGTAGAATAGTTTGTGCGTCTTTAACAAGTACTGGGTTAAGTGGTCAGAGTCAGTCTACATCATATTTTACATGTATAAGTGACTGTATAAGCAGAGGATGGACCAACATTAAACCAATATGGATGGCATCAATTTGTCGTGCTTGTTGTATGAAGATAAGATAACATGTCGATAAGGCTTATATATGATATAGAGCAATATGAAGTACAAAGAGCGAGCGAACGAGCGAGCGAGCGAACGAGCGAGCGGGTTTGTGAGTGAGTGAGTGAGTGAGTGAGTGAGTGAGTGAGTGAGTGAGTGAGTGAGTGAGTGAGTGAGTGAGTGAGTGAGTTTTTTTTAACAATTACAACAAATACAAAAAACACACACAAAATACAAAAGACCAACACATAAAAAAATCAGAGTTGGGGATTGTCCCACCCACCCACTTCTCGGGGTTTTTCTCGGATTGTTGGATTTTTTAAACTTGGCAAGATCTCGTAGTTTGACGCTGGTGTTTTTGTTGTTTATTTTAACCCCGCCCCCTTTTTATGATTGACAGATCAGCCCCGCCCCGTGGACGTGGTAGAGATGAATGTGAACAGGATGCGGATGGCTAAGGCCCACCTCCAAACTCACTCTGAGCTGAACATGGCTATCCTCAGCGAGAAGGTCGTGGCCGAACAGATTGATAAACTCATGTCGGTCAAAGGATCCGGTAGGTAAAACAACGTATCTCAGTCAATGGATTAGGTGGGAGAAACAAAGTATCTCAGTAAACATGGTAAAGGATCAGCTGGGTAAAACAACGTATCTCAGTCAAAGGTTCAGGTGGGAGAAACAAAGTACCAGTATCTCAGTAAACATCCTGGTAAAGGATCAGATAGGTAAAACAACGTATCTCAGTCAAAAGATCAGATGGGAGAAACAAAGTATCTCAGTAAACATGGTAAAGGATCAGGTAGGTAAAACGACGTATCTAAGTAAAGGATCGGGTAAGAAAAACAACGTATTTCAGTGAAGGATTAGGTTGGAAACAAATTTTATTTTGGTAAAAGGATCGGGTAGAAAAAAAAACTTATCTCAGTCAAAGAATAATGTACGAAAAACGACGTATTTCAAAAAAGTATCTGGTAGGAAAAACAACTTATCTGGGTGGAAGTTTTATGTAGGAAAAACAACGTATCTCAGTAAAGGATCAGGCAGGAAAAACAGCGTATCTCATTCAAAGGATCAGGTAGGAAAAAACCGTATCTCCGACAAAGGATCAGGTGGGAAAAAACGTGTACAATGTGAAATACACGAATTAATGAATTAATATAATTAAAGAATTAGTGAAATAAATAATTCATTTATTATTTCATTAATTCATTGACTTATTATTCATGGTGTACGATGACTTTTTATGTGAAATTATTCATTCATTATTTATAGCAATGCGCACAGTTACTTCTCATGCGAAATGACGGCAATATAGGCCCTAAGTATTAATAACGTCGAAAATGAAATGTAGGCATATGCAATAAGCTAGTTACCAACAAATACGATATATCAGCCCAATGTTGGTTTACTGTTGCATGCTGGTCCAACATTAGACCAACATCGGGGTAACATGTATTGCTTTTTAGTTGGAGCGCCGCAATGGCAGCAGGGTAGGTCTATATGTATGTTGTTTGTAAATTCCATGCATTTCTTGTTTTTCAGCACAGAGGGCGTGGATTAAGTACGCTGAGGTTGAGCAGAACGCCGTGCTTAACAACATGCTGCTCAAGATGTCACAGATGGACGAGATGTACTTCAAAATCCACCAAGATTACTCAAAAGAGGTATGCTTGGATAGCAAAACCAATAACAACAGCGCTGACGCTCGCCAATTAATTAAAAGGCAATAATATCCTTGAAGTCAAAGTTTAAAAAATACGTAAAAGGTCATATCCCACAAAAAGGCATCCCCCTGTGGGATGTGTCTGTGCAATGTGAAAACAATCCAGCAAACACCTCCCGAGATATCGTCCGGAAACTGAACTGCCGCCATCAAGTCAAGAATAGCATCAAAATCGAAGGTAAAAATTAGGTCAAAGGTCATAATCGCAACAGGTACTTATGTACTTTCCAAGGGATGTATGTAAGCAATGTGAAAAAATGTGGTTAACGGTTTTCGAGATATCATCCGGAAACGAAAAACGGACTCACGGCCGAACGGCCAGACAATATCAAGAAGTAGGGCAGGGGATAAAAAAGACATAAAAAGATAATATAAGGCAGCGAGCGTAAAAACGTGGTTCAAAAGTTCAGCGAGCGTAAAAACGTGGTCTGGGAACCACAGACACTGTTAGTGTTTTTCATTCAGTTGAAACTAGAATTTTCAACGCAACTTTTAGCTTTAAATGAAAGAAAACCATTCCCCTTGATGCAAATTACAAATAATTCAAATTGAAATGGACGATTGAGCAACTGACTGAGCTTATATCATAGGTTTACACGAGCATAGAATAATAAAATAACTTTTCGTGTTTGAAAAAAATATTTACGGTCGTAGTAGAATAAGAGTGTATATATACGAGCTTCATTCAGTTTTTACCTCCGCCAAAGGAGGTTATGTTATTGGTCTGCTGGTTTGTTTGTATGTCCTTCCTTCTGTCCGTCCGTCCGTCCGTCCGTCAGTTGGCAGGATCACTTACAAAGTTATGAACGGATTTGCATGAATCTGTTACTGTTTGCAGTCACTGCCTGTCTAGTTCACATTGGTGTTAAAGGGCTTATCTGCCACTTTACAGTTATAGATAAGACAGATGTTTTTGCTACTATTAAGTCCAAGTTGTATTTAAATTTAACACTTATCCTGCTAAGTTAATTTATTAAAATTTTCAACCACTTGAGATTGAGTCTCGATACCGCGATCCACAACCTCAATTAGTTGAAAATTACCCATATTTGCTTAATTTGAGCCCAAACTTTTACAAATCTTGATGTTTATACAGCCATTTCATTCCCAATAACATTGATTGATTTAGTCGGCTAATTAAAAAATTGCTTTAAAATGACCATTGTCGTGAATGAAAGGCCATTTAAAAGTTTGACAATTGAAGCCGCAGACCTTTAAAGCCGCAGACCACTGTCAGTCCTGTTTATTTTTAGTCTTAACCCACTGTTGGTGCACATTGCACAAGGCCTACTACTTTACCACGTGGACATTTTTGAAAGATGTTGTATTTACGTATTTTTTAGATGTTGTGTTTACGTATTGTTTAGGGCACCACACATTAGATGTCTCGGGGGGGGGGACTAGTATAATTATGAAAAAAAATTATGTTGACGGAATTAATGAGCAATATGTTGACCCAAATATTAACCAGCGAATTGTAATGTACAGAATAGGGAAGGCATACAAAAAAATCTGATATTCCCGTTTTTCAAGGAGACATAAAAAAGTTTTTTCTGAAGAGCATACATCCCTGCAGCCATTTTGGCGAATAGAACGTATTGTACACTACACATTACCATCTCTGTCCTACGAGGTACTTATTTACACCTGAATGACGTGAAGCACATGAGTGTGAAGTGCCTTGCCCAAAGACATCGAAACAACGTTCAAGCGTCGAGAGGATAGAAACATGATCTCTGAAAGCCTGTACCAACCGGGGATTGAACCCACACGCCAAGCATCCGCTTTCACAAAGTCCTGCACTCTATAACCATTGCACCATGTACCGTATTCTGTGAAACTCAGTGACGTCACTCGGTGAAAACAAGGTTATATAAGACCCCTCCCCCATACTTCATTCTGTGAAACTCAGTGACGTCACTCGGTGAAAACAAGGTTATATGAGACCCCCTCCCCCATACTTTATTCTGCGAAACTCAGTGACATCACTCGGTGAAAACAAGGTTATATAAGACCCCTCCCCCATACTTCATTGTATTAGCCAGCTCGGTGAAAACAAAGGAGGTCTAGGTCATCGAGTTTCACAGAATACTAGAATAACACTCCAGAAAATTTGTTTTCGGAACATTCTGAACGGGTGTGGAAGAGGGGGGGGTCAGCTAGCATAAAACATTCTATACCATTTTTACAACGCCGGCCCAACGTCTTCGACGTTGGACCAACATCGTATAAATGTTAAACAAATGTTTTGTGTTTGGGGGAGGGGAGGGGGGGGGGTTGTAGCGTGGCCCTTGAATTGCTACAAACATGACAAACTGAGATATCCAAGCGTCATGTATTGAGTTAAGCGATGTTGATACCGCGAGAGTTCCCCTTGCTTTCGGGTCAACATTTAGAGCGACATGGAATCGATTTTATGGAGATTTAAAGACCTGCCAAAAAACTCTCGAACATTTCCCAAGCGACTTCCATGTCACGTACTAGTGTTTTCAGACGTGAATGATCAACTTTTCCCGGATCGTTGTTAATTGAAGTGAACGAATCTCGCTGATTTCTAAGTTAATATTTTGCGAATTTTCCTGACATTTTGCCAGCACTATTTTCTAGTGATATGGCGACTAAACCTGCGGCGAGTTTACACATTGAGTGATAACTGTAAATAGTGTGAGAAAAAAAAGGGGTGACCAAGCTGTCACAATTTAATGGATAATTTTGAGAATTGAATGCCTTCCCAGCAAACATGAGACGTCGGCCCAACGCTGGTTGATTGTTCAGTAAACCAACGTTGGGCCGATGTTTCATCTTTGCTGGGTTAATGATGCACCGCGCAAGTTTGCCATTCATATATTTTGCTACTGGCTACTTCAGATTTGTTTACGTCAATTTGTTCAATCTCCTGAAAAGTACACATGGTGCCATGCGATAAACCGCTCTTATGGTGCGATGATTTCAATTTAAACAGAAACATCTTTTACGGAATTAAAATGTGCCCCAAATGCAAAATCAAAAGATTTGCGACTGATCAGAGGACTGTAAATGGGCTATAAAATATCGTGAATTGTGGACTTCGTAAACTGCTCTTTAAAATTGTAAAAAATAAAATTATCTGCTACTCCGAATCAACTTTCTTTTTACTCTACCAGCAACAAAATCTAGGAACCTCAATGATCAAGCGACTGCTGTTGAATCTTTTGCGTTGCTATAGAGACATAAATTGATTCGTTGTCTGTACGCAATCGGACTGATATTTTTGAGTGCGCTATAGTCACAAAACTTACTCTGCTAATTGAGACATTATGGTATTTTCGTATTTTTGGCATTCTGTTTTTATATATGCCTACCTGGTAATATATTGACATATATATGCCGTCAGGAGCAAACGACGTCTTGCGATAAGCTGGAAATTATTTTGTTGCAAACTTAGGCCTACTCAGGCAGCATAGACCTACACACAGTACACTAATTACCATCCCTTTAACCATGTTAACTCACTAAGCGCGATTATAGCCGTTTTTAAACCGTTTTATTTGCCCATCAAATCACTGTTACTGGAAACGAAATGAGCGTTTAAACATCAATATTTGCAAATGTTCGGTGTCAAATTAAACAAATATGAGTAATTTTCACCCACTTGAAGTTGTTGGTCGCGGTAGCGAGACACAACTTAAATAAATAAATTATTTAATTTGGCGCTTCAAGGGTTAAACTTATACAGTATACAGAACTGTAATTGCAATATATCTTGTCGTATTGTATATTATCCTTTCTTATCGTATCTTATCGTATAATATTGTATAATTTCATAATTTCATTAGAGAACACGTGCCAGGTTGGAGTTTGCCTTGGACCTCAGCGCGTGGCTGTGAAGATAAGCCGCCCATTTATACCGACCCATTAATCATTTCTCAGACTAATACTCTTATCAGGCTGGTATTGATAATCCGCAGTCAGCCTGGCAAACACCAGACGTCACCAGTGGCTGATCCAGAGAGGGGGGGGGGGGTCTCACCTCTTTTAAAAACTAAATTGCCTAAGCATTGTATCTACTACACACACTACCAGGTTCGTGTCTCAAACCTCATTTATTAGCTGAGAAAATTTACAAATATTATTTTACATTTATTTACTAGCGGGAGGTCAACCCCACCCCTTTTTAAAATTATGGATCCGCCCCTGCTGACATATTATAGTCTAAAATTGAAAAAGTGAGAGATACACCGTTTCATTTCTAAGGTGATTGGAAATGAAAGGTCAATGTCAGACCTAAAAACCCTTAAAGCGCTGAAATATTTTTATATAAACCAAGAAACCAAAATCATCATAAATGTCTTAGTTAGCTCTTTCCACTTCATTTTAAAACCTATGTAAAGTGTCTACGACCATCATAAATATTTTTCCCTTTCAGTGCGGGGATCGACTTCAGAATCTTCTATAATCCGTTATGTATTTATAACCTAGCATTTAATGTGATGTGTATTAATGTATTGTGCCGTGCATGCCTTCCCGGCTCATATTCATATATGTCTGTATATGTCACAGATAATATGAAATAAATTATGTGTATATCTATGTCTATAATCTGACGGCTAAAGTCGATCCGCGCAATGACAGGGCTGATCCAATATCTGTGTATTTTTGGACCCGAGTCTCAGAGTCTGGCCAAACTTTGCAACAACATTCCGAGGTTACTGGTTGAAATTACAGAAAATATTATATAAAAAAACGCTTAACCGAGATAAATTGGCGACATAATTTTTTTCTGATTGCAATGACACTGGACACTATTTAAATTTTAACATACTTGAAGTTGTGTCTCGCTACCACGACCCACAACTTCAAGTGGGTACACTGCTTCAAATGAATGAAACTTTGCATGGAATAATGCAGCACTTAAAAGGTTACATCAGAGGCGGTTCCAAGATATCGAAAAAGTGGGTTGGCCTCGCGCTTTTTTGTATTTTTGGTAGGAATATTTTACATATCAACCCTTTGATCTGCATAATTTTATATCTTCCAATATTGTAATATATTTTGTTTTTATCTGATTCATATCTGTTTACTTTTTCCACAAGGTATCACAATCGTGCATTATCATGGTTCAGCGGAGTTGCTGACATACTTTTCAGATTTGAGTTGATTTAAATAACTAACGCTAGAAGTGTAAATACAGATTATTAAAACATGGGGTAATGCAAACTTGTGTGAATGCATTGCCTGTGATTTTCAGTATGAATAGAACGGTTCAGCTAGGTACTGAAAGCTAATTTTTTAAACCATCGTCTGCTACGCTGGCCCAACAATAAACAACCATCAAATGAATATATAGTATTTAACCCTCACAGCGCGGGGAACGACTTTCGACGACTGAATCTGACGTCTATAGACGTCTTTCAGCGTGGGGATCGACTTAAGAGTCAATCCCCGCGCGGAAAGAATTACAATATTTATAATGGCCGTACACCCGTAAGTAACACAGGTATTCGGGTGAATATACGATTTAAGGGGTCTTTCAATCTGTATTTTTGAAAAAAAATAAGTCGCTTCAAATTATATATACTAGGGTCAGATATTGAGGGTAGGGTCTATGTGATACACATTTAAAATATCGGAGCTTAATCTCGAACAGATTAAAAAATATATATGTGTTTTTGTGAAGGACTGTAAAAATAAAATGTCAACTCAGCAACGAATTATATATATATATTTGATCATTTTCAAATTTTAAACATCATAAATTGCTTTGTATGATAGTTTATTGATATGTTAGTTTTTATAACACTTTTTGAAATAAAAATTGCTAAGACAGAACAGTGATTTTATTGTGAAATTATATAGTTGCTGAGTTGACATTATCGTTTCTGAGCTGACAAAACATGATAATTGCACATAAAAGTCATGCTTTAGGCGCTTCTACGAGATCTCTTAACACTTGAGCCCCATTTTCTAAAAAAAATATTGGTTCATCATTATAAAGACAAAAAATAAATGGGAACATAACAAGCCTAATTTGAAAATGTATTTCGAGGGCCATTGTACAATACATACATGCCAATATAATGAGGGTAAATTTGATTTAGAAATTTAACTAAGTGTTATTTGTAGTTTTATTTATGTAAACAACTTCTAAAATACTCTCTCACTCTAATTCAATCAAAAGCAGCTTATTTTCAACTGCATTTTACATTGACTGAGTTAAAATTTTAGTTTTACTTACAATAAGGGGGACAGAAAGAAGAATTCAGTAAACTCAGCAACGTTTTTGTTTTCAACTCAGAAACGTTTTTTCATTGTTGTAAAAATGTCTACATAAGCGAATACTCTCTCAATCTAATTTGATTAAAAACATATTTTTTAATTGCATTTTACATTTATAGAGTTACGTTTTTAGTCTTAATTACATTAGTGAGACAGAAAGCTAAATTTGGTCAACTCAGCAACGTTTCTGAGTTGAGTGATCAACTCATAAACGTTGCTGAGTTGATCGAAATAATAATGTTGCTGAGTTGAATACGGACAACATAAAACGATCTCTAATGTATTTAAAATAGATGTATCATTGCCCACCGATGCAGTAGGGGGATGGCCATCATTATCAAGCACTTTGTTTAGTTTAACATGTTTTTAATTATTTTTTGCTAAATTATGAGCGTTTCTGAGTTGACACAGGAATTAAATACGTTTCAGGGGTGATTGTTTTGGTTGTAAAATAGCAGCTCAGATTGAATGTTTACAAATATTTCACCTACCTCAAAATATTGGGACTTTGCAGCTGTCTCTGCATATATCAAAGTAATTAAATGGTATCGCACCACAATTTGAGGAGTTTAGATAACACTGGCGCTGCTGAGTTGACCGGTTTGCGTGAGACAACTAAAAAGCCTTAGTAAATGTATCCTTGGCAACTTTTTATATTGAGTTCATGTCTGTATAATTATGGGTAAATTCCGTTGAACATAACAATTGCGCTACAAAATAACTCGGGGTTAAGTTATTTTCGAGAGATCTTCCATGTTAAAACAGTCTATGTTTCAGGTGCTAAATATCGGGAGACATTGCATTTGTGTACAAATTCGTGTATTTTAGCACATTGCATGGGGAATAAAAAAATATTCGTCAGAGATATTGAATTTTTTTTTTCTCAGTTTATCGTATTGCCCATAGGACAATAATAAAAAAATCGGATCCACACAATACATAAATTCGCTCAAAATAGCCAAAAGACACAAAATGACCCTTAAATTGTATATTCACCCATTCAAATGAAGCAGAACGAACTAACTAAGACATTTATGATGATTTCGAACTAAAAACCCTCTGGTCTCCATGGTTTATACAAACACATTTCAGCGTTGTAGGGGCTAAACTATACACGTACTGCCTGTGTGTTTTAGTATGAGAGGTTCAGACGAGTGTTCAAACACGTGGTGAAAGGCGAGAAGATGGTGGATGAGATTAGTAAACAGGCGGAGCAGCAGGCTATAAAAATGAACAAGCTACAGAAACAGGTGAAGAATATTTTTAAATAATATAAATGTTATACATGCCCAGCAAACACAAAACATGTGTGTAACATTTATAAAATGTTAGACCAACGACGTTGGGCCGACGTTGTATAAATGTTATACAAATGTTTTGTGTTTGCTGGGTGTTAGAGGTCAGCAAGCAGACTGAGCAGACTGAGCTGCAGACCTTAACATGAACAAACTCCAGAAACAGGTAGGGAACAAATACATAGACTTAAAATCTGATAAATAAACAAAATACAGAAACAGTTAGCAATAATACGTCGATATTTGAAATCAGATAAATTAACAAACTAGAAAAAGAGCTGTAGCGAAAAAATACATATAAAAAATCTTATAAATAATCAAAAATGAACAAACTGTAGGATAAGATAGTGAAAAGAAAGATAAATTTAAAAGGTAAAGTCATATCACATGCTATTTAAAAAAAATAACGTCACTAGTTTGTATAAAAAAAGTTTTAAATTAATAGCTGCATATAATTTCAAAACCCGTTTGCATGCAATAGCCAACTTTTAGGCTAAATACTAAATATGAAAACGTATAATTCAATATCCTAAAATAGATATAAAGAGAATATCGATTTCCCATAGGCCTATATTTCATCTTATTTTACCTTGTATAATCCCTTGTGTTATATACAGGCGGATGAACAAAGAGCTAAGGCAGTTGGAAAGAAAGCATCTGATAAACAAGACAAGAAGCTGGAAGCTGCGCAACTGGAGCTAGCTAGGGTGAGTAGACAATTAATACAGTGTACACAGCAAACACGACATGTTGCCACAATGTTGATTTGATATTAGACTAGTATCGCATACGTTATGTATCCTATGTGTGAAGCCTGCTCAGACATAGCATTATAAGCGCGGGGATCGACTTTAGATGTCAGGATACGACTTCTGTAGATTCTGACGTATAAAGTCGATAACCGCACTGTAAGAGGACAAATATGTTTAATGGCCGTAGACCTATAACATAGGAATTTAATTGAATCAGAAACTAACTAAGACATTTATGATGATTTCAAATTGAAAAAACCCTTTGTAGCGATAAATAAGTTTAGCTGCTCAAATTGAATACAGGGTGGATAGATCGCTGCGAGAGGACCCCCCCCCCCAAAAAAAAAAAAAACACCTTTCAGGAATCTTGGATCTGCTCCTGGAATTTGTATACAAAATTCTTCGATTTTTTTATTGATAATATTTACTACCCCAATTAATATTTGTATGGCTTGGTGGATGTAGATTGGAGCCGATTTCCATGGGAACATACACATAGATATCTACAAAATAATTATACATGCATAGCTTTACATAACATTTGTCATTATGTGTTTAATGCGGCATGTCATTACAGGCGATATCTGCAACAGATAATATATGTCTAGATTATCAGACGCAGAAACACAACCAAGAAATATTCAAGGTATGATCCACCAGAAAAATGTATGAATTGAGAATGAATGAATGAATAAATGAATGAATGAATGAATGAATACATAAATGAATGAATGAATGAATAAATGAATGAATGAATGAATGAATGAATGAATGAATGAATGAATGAATGAATAAATTTATGAATGAATAAATGAATGAATGAATTTATGAATGAATAAATGAATGAATGAATGAATTTATGTATGAATGAATGAATAAATGAATGAATGAATGAATGAATGAAATTATGAATGAATGAATGAATGAATGAATGAATGAAAGAATGAATAAATGAATGAATGAGTGAATTTATAAATGAATGAATAAATGAATGAATTTATGAATGAATGAATGAATGAATGAATGAATGAATGAATGAATGAATGAATGAATGAATGAATAAATGAGTGAATAAATGATTGAATGAATGAATGAATGAATTTATGAATGAATGAATGAATGAATGAATAAATGAATGAATTTATGAATGAATGAATGAATGAATGAATGAATGAATGAATGATTTTATGAATGAATGAATGAATGAATTTATGAATGAATAAATGAATGAATGAATTCATGAATGAATAAATGAATGAATCAATGCATTTATGTATGAATGAATGAATAAATGAACGAATAAATGAATGAATAAATTTATGAATGAATGAATGAATGAATGAATGAATGAATGAATAAATGAATTTTTGAATGAATGAATGAATAAATGAATGAATTTATGAATGAATGAATGAATGAATGAATGAATGAATGAATGAATGAATGAATGAATAGATAAATGAATGAATGAATGAATGAATGAATGAATTTATAAATGAATGAATGAATGGATGAATGCATGAATGAATGAATGAATGAATGAATGAATGAATGAATGAATAAATGAATGAATGAATGAATAAATAAATGAATGAAGATATCCAGCAAACACGAGACATTGACCCAATGTCAGACCAATGCTGGTCCACCGTCTACGACGCTGGCCCAACATTGGTCCGACATTGGGTCGATTACTCGTGTTTGCTGGGATATAGATATATCAATGCACATGAATAATGCATGATTCTACAAAGGCGTGAATTAAGGGATGAATGAGTGGACAAATAAATGAATGGGCAAATGAAAGAATAGTTGGATGAATTTTCAAATGAGCGAATAAATACTTTGATGCAAACATGATGCTTAAATAAATATTTAGATGAAAGAGTGAAGAAACGCATACATGTATTAACATGTATTGAATAAACGAATGGGTGTTTTTATGAAGAAACAAATGAATATTTAAATTGCATTAACTATAAATATAATATACGTCATTATGTAGCATAAAGTAATATCTAGTAGAAATAAAGTCAATCAATGCAGATTAGTAAAAACAGATATGTTTGAATTCTTTTCAAAATTACAGGTTGTCAATTAATTATTCGGAGAGGCTGAACGTTGTTCCTTTCTTTGCAGTATACAAAGGTTCGAGAAGCTTGGAGAATACTGTTGCTGGGGCAGAAAAGGCTGTTTGAACATAGTCTCATGCTGAATGAAGCCCAGGATAATATACTAGATCTATACACTATACACAATTACGACAAAATGGACGTAAAAGCCATAGGTCAAGGTTGGTTGGAAAAAATAATCCTTCGACTGGCATTAATTTTTGGTTACGCTGTAATTAGAATGTGGTATTTGTTTCTTCTTAATGTTTCAACCTTTAAACCACCAACTTATATAGTTACTTTTTATCACTTGAAATTGTGTGTCCCACAACTCCAAAAGGGAGAAAATTACTTTGGTCAATTTCAAATTTAATCTTTATTATTCATATTTTTTTATTTTAATTCCAAAGCAGCTGATTGATGTGTCAATAAAAGGATTGAAAACGATTTTATTCATGAATGGTGCTAATTTAAAAAGAAAACGTCATTCAAGCGCACCTTCTTCAAGGTGAAAAGAAAAGCTGAATGAAGGCAATTAATGCCAATTAGTGTTAGGAGGGTTAATAAACGATTTAAATGGAAAAAAAGTGTGCGTGATTGTTTGAGATTGAAAAAAAATCTGAGACAAAGTATAAACTATTCCTAATTTTTTTTTATATATTCTTTAGCGACAAAAGGGTTATCCACGTTTAAAACGACAGAAAATCCCAGCTAGCTCTTTCCGTTTCACTTGAAAACCTATTTTATAGGGTTAACCCTAGTCCAGCTAGAGCCATATATATAAACGGTTTCAAGCTTGTTTTAAAGCATGTTTTAGATCAATAGACATATCACTAAGTTAGATAGGCCAAAAATGTTTTTTGGTGATGCTTATAATCAAGAATGTTTGTTATAATTAATCTAATACTTCAAATGTTCTAGGTGTTTATTTTTCATGAAAATCTCCTTCCTTACTAAAAGGGTAAATATCTAGGTGATGGAAGATAGAGAAACATCCAAAACAAAAGCTGTTATTTAAACTGCTATTAACCCTTTGACTTCCAGGCCGGGGTGCATACCAGGATCCAGATATACTGGTGTAGGAGTTTTATTTTTCGTCATTTGAAGCTGGAATTGCTAACGCAATTTCCAGCTTCAAATGACGAAAAATACATAAATGTAGTATATATTTGACGAAAATTTGTGTCATTTTATGGTTACGCTCATTGACGAATGACGACGGAAATTTCCGTCATGTATGGTAGTGAAAAGGTTAAAAAGGATAAGGGAAGATTATTGAATCTGATGTCTATAGACAACCTATTCTGCCATCTTAAGTCGATCCCGACACAGGAAGAATTAAAAAAATATGATGGACGTAGATAATACAGGTATTCAAATGAGGCGGAAACAGCTAAATAAGACATTTATGATGATTTCAAATTGTATTGGTTGATACAAAAATATTACGCGCTGTAAGGGTTTATCCCATGTGATATCTACCGAACAAACACGACACATCGATGCAATGTTGGTCCAATGTTGGCCCACCGTTTACGGCGATGGCCCAACGTTGGATCGATGTGTCGTGTTTGCTAGGTAGTTTATACCGTGCAGTACTCAAATTAATTCAAATTAATTCTGATATATCATAAGCTTCTGATTGGACGAGATGGCAATCTCGACCAATCAGAAGCCTACGTTATATCGTAACTTGTACGAAAATACGTGCTCTGTGACACATTTATCCGTTTTTTATTTAGTTTAACTCTTATTTTTTAGCTGACTGTGAGAGCACAGCGTTGATCAGCAGTGTGGCAGAGGGCATAGGGATGCCGGTCCCCCAGCCACCCCAAGCCGTGAGGGGGAGAACAGCAATGCCAGATAGGACCACAGTACCAGGGGTAAGGCCATCATTTAATTACTCTGTTTTAGATCAAAAAAAAATTTAAAATCTATTGAGGGAGGGCGGTAAAAAAAAATTTAAGAAACAAAACATTGAACCTATTTTTTGAAAAGTTAATGAGGGCGACCAAATAAATAAAACATCGGACATATTTCAAGAAAATGTAATGAGGGCGACGATATAAAAAAAGACTTTTGACCCATTTAGAAAAAAACTAATGAGGGCGACAAAAAAAACAAGCAAAACAAAAACATAGCTGGAAAAATGTTTTTTATCTCCCGAAATAAACTTGTATTTTTGTTATGTTTTTTATCTACCGAAATAACTGTTTTTTTCGGAAATCGGCAACAATCCAATGCGCACGCTGGGCAGAAAAAAACACATTTTTTGGTAATGCGTTGCCTAAATCTAATGCGCGCGCTCATCTAAAACAGAGGAAAAAACATAGTGGCCTAATGCCACATTATTTAACCCTTGAAGCGCTGACATTTTTTTCTAGATAGATATTTATTGACGACGGTAAGTCTATGCAGACTTATGCGTCATTAAAAATGAACATATGTACAAGACTATATACAACAGGATTAGTTTGGTAAAATATGCATGCTAAGTTTACTTAAACATGTTAGAATCAAACGACATTATATACTAAAACAAGCACAGGTTAAATAAAACATGCATCAGAACTATTTAAAATAACTTACAGTTAAACAGCATTGGCATGATATTTTTAAGTTTCCCGCACCAAAACCAGAGATAAAATAGCTACTGCATATAGCAAAAGAACCCTCTGGAAAGCGTAGAAACCGAGTAATTACATAATGAGTGAGAGTATGTACATTACATTTAACATGTTAAAAAACAATCTAAAAAATGCATTGACTGACGTCAGCTCGAAACACCAAGATGATTAGATGAATCACCAGCCGCACCAGTCGCTGATACCACAGTGGTGATCCCCCGACAGCATGGATGATTTCATGAGTGGATGATTAAGGAATCACCAGCCGCACCAGTCGCTGGTACCACAGTGGTGATCCCCCGACAGCATGGATGATTTCATGAGTGGATGATTAGAGGAATCACCAGCCGCACCAGTCGCTGGTACCACAGTGGTGATCCCTCGACAGCATGGGTGATTTCATGAGTGGATGATTAGAGGAATCACCAGCCGTACCAGTCACCCTACGCCCCAATCGTATTATAAAGCGGAGGTACGCGACGCGCTTAAGGTTTGAAAACAGCTATGGGTGTATTTTGCTAAGCATATTACTAATGGTCGATGTGTAGATGACATAATATATATAAATTTGTCATCGTTTGAGAGTGAGTCAAATTCACTGTTGAGTAGTTTGCTTTCGGCAAGTAAACTAGTTCGCTGCGTAGCGAAGTGAGAGCAAGTAATTAAAAAATGAATTTTGTCATCAACAGAGTTTAATGTACATCTTTGACATGTGCGCTGTTCTAGTGGTATTTTTTGCGGCTTGACATGCCTTCCTCGTTCAATTTCTAGCATATGTGAGCTCATTCTCAATCTTGATAGCGCCTTTATCCACCTTGTGTCGGGGATGTAAAAGAGATATTCTTCTAGCGAGTGGTCGAATTTAAACTTTATGTACGTTCGCAATTTTATGGAGTTTCGGGCTTTGTTAGACCAATCAGCTTTATATATATTAATCAAACATAATTTACCTTGTTTGATGGTACGATTGCCTTTTTCGTCCCTGTGATTTTTCCAAACATCCCAGTGGTTTGTTCGGAATAATAATGACCTGATGTGAGAGCACTAATTAGTTTCACCAATAAAATCAAGAGACGCCAGTGAGTTGTACACGATTCTCAAATAACAGCCTTTAGGCAAGGAGATCAGGCGAATCCAGTATTTCCACGCTAGAATTTGTTGTTTTAAAAAGAGGGGATACCTTCCTGTATCCCCATAAATAGTAACTGATGTGGTTTGTTGTTTGACTCCCAGCATATTTTTCAAGAATGATAAATGAACCATCTCAAAGTCAGATATTTCTTTACCAATAAATAGTACCTCGCTACCATACATCAATATGGGTTCTATTTGCGCTTCAAATACTTTTAAAGATAATTTAGGAGTAAGGTGTAAACCATGGAAATCAAAGGGATTTTTCAATAAATGTCTTAGTTAGCTCTTCTCAATTCATTTGAATACAATACATACGTTTTGGGTCTACGTCCATTATAAATATCTTACTCTTTCAGTGCGAGGATCGACTTTAGACTGTAAATTAATCAACTATTCCCTAATATAAGTTTTGTCTTCATAATAAACATCGAATAAGCCAACACTGATTCAACGTCTTGTGTCTGCTGGGCTTAAGGGACCTCTATTTTTTGGTCGATGCTCAGTATATTAAATAAATCAATGTCAGAGATACATTTTTAATTAGAAAAATATGATTCAATATTCCTAACTGATCATTCAGCAACACAAGGTGTAATATTTCTTTCATTCGACCATTTAAAATGTTAAACAACTGTTTTATTTTCAAAATATAGGCAAGCAGTAGCGTGCAATAGATCATTTTAATTCAAAAAGCTATGCGCATCAAAATCATTTTATGCCGTCATTTTTGAAAATATTCCCGTTTTTTTCGTCCACCATGGTCTCTTTTTCAGTAATTAATATTATTTACGTTCACTTTTATACATACTATAACGTTATATTACTGGTTACCCCAAAAAACATAATCCATGACTGTAAGTTTCTTGTTTAGGAGCCAGGCGGTCATGACTTGGACTACCAGCCAGCTTATGTGGCAGTTCCAATGAGGGAGAACCAGTCACCTCAGATGAGTCCTCATGAGGACACGTCCTCAGACACATCATCTCCCGCCATATCAAGAGAAAACTCAAAAGAAAAACAAAGACCAATGTCCAGGGAAAACTCCAGGACCATGGCAAGACCTCTACCTCCCATACCACCAGGTGAGTGAAAAAGAAATAAAAGCGTACCACCTGGTGAATGAGTAAATAGCATTAATGTGTACCACCTAGTGAGTACGTAACTTGAAAGTATATCACCTAGGTATACTGTCACTCACTCACTCACTCACTCACTCTATTGAAGTTGTGTGCTGCGAGCCACAATTTCAATTGGGTGAAAATTACTCAAACTCACATTTTATTCTCAACTTCATTCTCGATCAGCTGATAAAACAAATTTAAACGGCGTCGTGCTAACCGCGGGGATTGATATTAGACGTCAGAATCAATAGTCGATCCCTGCGATAGAGGAAATATTTATAACGGCCGTAGACCCATAGCAAGTATTCAAATGAAGCGGAAGGAGCTAACTAAGACATTTATGATGATTTCAAATTGAAAAAAACCCTTTGGTCTCCATGGTTTGTATGATGGTATTTCAGCGCTGTAAGGTTAATGTTGTGTTGTAGAGAACGTTGGAGAGGACACGGGAGAAGACGTGTATTATTCAGCCGTAGCTAAAGACACGGGTGATCAGACCTACGCCAATGTTACTCCAGGTCAGTGACAACTACCACTATCACCCTCTGTAGACCTGTGGCAGATACTCTCTCCAACATGATGTCATGCGTGATATTCAGGGGCGGATTTAGGCCGCGTTGACGGTTTCCGGAACCCTGTCAGCATTTTCAAATCTATCACATTACACAGGGTTGGAAACCTAAAAAGCACTAAATTTTTCGATTTTTCAAGTTGGAACCCAGTCATCATTTTGATGACATGCTTCCAAAACAAACTGATATGCATGTCTGTATATCTTTCATAGTTGGTCAATTAGAAGATTAGGCAGTCCGTTTCTTTGATCCCTAGATAAGCATTGGCGCTAATAGTTGTGGAGGGGTGGGGTAACACCAGCAGCAGGCGCAATCAACAGTCTTTTTGATCCATTTTATCGTCCGATAAATCACTGTTATTGGAAACGAAATGTGTTTAAACATCAAAATTTCCAGAAGTGCAAATACGAACAATTTTTAACCATTTGAAATCGTGTGTATCATAGAATATATATATAACAAAACCAAACAAATGTAGCTTGGATCTCGATTACTACTAAGTTGCTGTCCAATATATTATTGGAGCCCTGTCATATTTTTTCCTAGATCCGCTCCTGATATTCGTTCTAACATGGTGTCCTACTTTCTAGTGAGCCATCAACAAGTGCATATGACGACCAGTATTTCAGTTCTCCCATATTCAGCTATTCTAAGAATGTTTTATTTTTCGTTTAAGTCTTCTATGAATAGCTGCTGTACCACCATCCAAACACATATATGTCGTTCAAATTGAGATCCATTTAGTGTGTACATCAAGTGAAATAGATGCCTGCTCACGAAATATCGGCATGGAAATATACACGTGTTGATTTTATTTCATTCAACATGGATAAACCTACTGTATCAAACAAAATTCTGAAAATAAATTATTATCCGATAAATCAAAACATCACTTCACCGTTTCAAATATTGCTATTCATATCTACGATATTCAACCAAGCATTTAAAAAAGTTTCTTGCTTTCTAACTCTTTTATTTAAGGGATATCCTGCTTTCTAAGAAAAAAAAGTTACAAAGCAGGACACTTTTTCAATATACTTTGTTGGACAATAATGACACGGTATGGTTATCTGCATGACAAGTCTAGAAAGGGTGACTTTAATCACCCAGAAAACACCCCACCTCTCGAGTGTTTTTTCAATCCTGGCCTAGCGTCGTCGAAGACGGTGGACCTTTATTGAACCAACGATGGAATAATGTGTTGAATTCTGTGCAGCTAAACTACGATGGAGAATAGCTTATTTGTAGTTAAACATAATAGTGGCTAGAGAGATTGTCATGTTTTGTAATTTGTTTTGTCAAGTGAAATAGTAAGTAAGCCACTTTTCGGCCAGAATGGCCAATTAAATAAAACAATATAATATTAGTAAAAAGTAGTAGTAAAGTAAAAAAAAACTGATAGCAATATGCTCGCATTAAGTTATTTAAAGCTTTTTTGATGACAATATGATAGTGCCTCTGCCTCTGTGCCGCGAAATGAATAAAGTTCAGAAACAAACAGTACTTTGAACTGTGTATAAAATAATACATTACATAATACACTATACATTAATATCACTTAAGATAGCAGAATGTTGCTCTACTTTATGTGGAAGTAATTATTTTGGATCTTTAAAATTTAATGTGGATAACGTAACTTTTTGACAAAGAATGAAAATGTTTCAAAGATTTGTGTTGTTGTCATGTTGGAAAGTCGATGATTTATGTTGTGCATCGTGCTGTTTCAATGTCTAACAACGCTTCATCTTCAACAACCTCTGGTTGCTGTTGACAATGGCGGTCTGTTAGACGGCGGGTCGCTAAAGCAGCACAACTCTCTCCTAAATCATGTTATTGTTATATTATATACACCGATCTGTTTTGTTGCAGGTTCCAAGCATAGCACTGCCTCATCTCAGTCCTACGTGAACATGCAGATGGGCGATGAAGGGGGATTGCACACATATGACGACGCTCATATACCTAGTCCAGGTAAGGACAGGGGTTCATAGGGGGGGGGGGGGTGTAGCTCGTACATCAGGAACCCAAGCTAACACGACACATTCACTCTGTGCTGTTATTGTTGTGTTATCCTTGACACGAAAAAAATGATATATTAATCGTAGCTTGCTATATCAGAGGAGATATACTAACACTGATTTTTTATGGTAGATATTGCTGGTGTTTATAACATTATCGATCAATCAATCAATCAATCAATCAATCAATCAATCAATCAATCAATCAATCAATCAATCAATCGATCAATCAATCAATCAATCAATCAATCAATCAATCAATCAATCAATCAATCAATCAATCAATTAATCAATCAATCAATCAATGAATCAATCAATCAATCAATCAATCAATCAATCAATCAATCAATCAATCGATCGATCGATCGATCGCTCGATCAATCAATCAATCAATCAATCAATCAATCAATCAATCAATCAATCAATCAATCAATCAATCAATCAATCAATCAATCAATCAATCAATCAATTAATCAATTAATCAATCAATCAATCAATCAATCATTTTATACTGCAATCAGTCAAGTAAACGGGATTGGGATTATCAATTTAAAGAAATCAATAGATACTCTGCTTTTGCATAAAAAATAGGTTAATATTTAACAAAATTGTGATATAGTTTCAGATGTATCAATAAATCCAAACATATTATGCAAATATATTTCTTTATCTGTACATTTTACCAAAGATGTAACGTTTTCTTCTCATTATAGCATATTCAAATCTAGAAGAAAAAAACATTTGCTTTACTCTTGGGTTTACCACACTTTTTTAACATGATTCAAAATGACATAATTAGCTGAGGCCACTATGTTTTATTTCTTTGTTTTAGATCAGATAAAAATCCAAAATATAATGAGGGCGTAAAAACAAACATAGAACCTATTTCTAGAAAAAGCAAGAGGGCGACGAAATAAAAAAAAATTTGACCTATTTAAAAAAAGTTAATGAGGGTGATGAGAAAAACAAGCAAAAACATGTTTTTTATCTTCTGAAATAAACATGTTTTTTGGTAAATCTCATTCGCACGCTTATCAAAAACAGAGAAAAAAAACATAGTGGCCTAAGCAAAGGAAACATCATAGAAAAAACAATAGGACAAAATATCTATTGTGTGTGTCTGAAATTAATATTGATTTTAGCCAATGCAAGGAGGAAATTGCTTAGTGCAGACGAAACTGGTATTATCAACATATAGTTGTATATTACAGTTGACATGGGTGAGTAAATGTATAATTAAGGTGATTATTCCTGCATCAGCATGATTATTTCTGCAGCAGAATGATTAATTCCCATATATACAAGTCTGTGAGTGCATAGATGTAATTTTATCAGGAGTGTATTAAAGCTTTATCGTTTTGCAAGTTTATCAACCAGAATATGGAAGTGCTGATATAATCAACATTCAATTAATGTTGATTGTTTAAAGAGAGATCTATATTGCTTTCACTTAAAAAGAATTTAATTACTTAATGATCGGATCTACAACAAATATTTTGTTAGATTCTTTTAAAGATTTTAGTAGTGTGACATCTCTATTTAAGCAGCAGTCTTGATTTCTGTATGGAAAAATTTACTTGTGGAGATAAAACGACCATTTGTAGCTACTTGTTAAACACTTTCACCTGGGATTGGTTTAAGATTCTCTGTCGGCCTTGTGAGATCAGGTTCACCTCCAAATCTAACAACGTGCCTGACAGCGCTTTATTGTCAAGGTCCCCAAAGCCGCAACATTGGCATGAAGTATAAGAGATACCAAGTCTCTCAAACAATATAAATATGAGACATGGCTGGAGTGCTTGGTGGGAGTATTTCAACTCATGCAAACTTTTAGTGTTACGTTGCTAGTTCAAACTCTTGCTCGCCATCCAGCCGTGTCTTCCTTTATACAATTCTCATTCAACACAGATACTATTGATTAGCCGATGAGCAGCGGCGGCGATGATAACGGCTTGGACCGATATGCCTTCTCCGTGACCCCGCCTCTACGCCGAATGGAAGGGAGTGGTCCTGGCGATGTTTAGGTGGTGAGCGTCTCAGCTCGCTAGGCTGCCAGGCGTGGTTTTACAACCTGGCGGCCGCGCTGACATCTATTCTTGTAGTGCCGGTATGGCCAACAGGCCTGTCAGGCTTGTTCGAGACGAGCACGTCTGAGTACCTCGAGAGTGCAATTTACCCCTTCGTATTGCCAGGCGCGGAGAGCGTGATCTTGTGGCTGAGACTGGATAATATCCTTGCTCGTTAATCCCAGGTAAACAAGGGAAACACCCAGCACTTATTCGCAAGACGCTGGGATTAATGCATTGCATAAGGCCGAGGTTTTGTCTCGACACATTAAGGTCTATGGCAGATTTAACAGCGTGTTTAATATTAGGATTGTATATATTTATATGCGAGTGAAAAACTTCTATTACGGGGTGTCTACAATCATAAAAAAATCGGTGATTTCATTTTAGCTTAATAATATGACCATATGATGTAAACATGTCCATAGACTAGCAATTTTTTAAAAAAATTTGTGCTGTGCACTTATCAGTTAGGCTAGATATAGAGACGAAATTCCCGTATTTCTTATTTTTGACATGGTTGTCAAAAATTAGTAATCAAGAATTTCGTCTCTATATCTAGCCTAACTGGTGAATGCGCAGCACAAAAATTAAAAAACTTTTGCAGTTGTAGTCTATAGAAATGTTTACATCATATGGTCATACTAATAAGCCAAAATAAAATCACCGATTTTTTGATGATTATAGCGTGGGCATGTCCCTTTAATACATGAAATATCTGGTTGACGCAGAAAACACCTTTATATTATAAATTATATTTTGCTACTTCATGATACCTGAATGGGTGAATTAAATATCAGCTGAATAATCCAAATGAAATAGGACTAGTGATAATCATACAATGGTACACCAGTATTATCAGATTATAATAAAAATTAATACCAAAGTTAATGATACCACAATTCCAATAACAATAATATTATTATGTCAATCACACATCATTAACTTATCAACTCGAATCACAAAATAGTAAGGACAAAACACCCAGCACCTAGCGACCTGGAAAATAAACAACAGGCTAGTGATCATCACGATAAGTTAACAAAATAAATTAAAATAAGAATACTCGTAAGAGCACAGTGATTCACAGCAGCCGACGTCCATCTTCCAGGTCGCAGAACACGGAGATTGGCGAACTCACGCCATAAGCGCCTTCCGTCACCTTGAAGTTGTTGCCGGAACACGTCAGGCCTCCATATTACAACAGAAAAGTGCTGTCTGTCATATGTCTACACAAATTATTTAAAGAGAACATGATCACATAAAACAAGGTTCATTAATAAAAAGGTGATAGCCCGGATGCATGCTGGAAATAAGGGTAGCCAACTATACATATATATATGTGCCGGTAGATTCAATACAAATATTTAAACTACACGCAATGTTGGTACATTAACTATATATATCTGTAAAGTAAATATCGTAAATTAAACACATTAAAAGTACAGTAACTACGTTATACTAACCCCCCGGGAGAAATCCTGCAACACTTCAGATACATTCATTCAATCCCAAGCTCGTGCTTATACGTAAATATATATACATGCAAGTGATGGGCATCTCCTGTGTCATAGCACGCACATTTTTGCTATCATATTTTCAGGGGTTTATTTGTCATTATGTTAATAACGAATATATAAGAAGGCCTGGATTCTACAGGCCTAGTTATATTTTATAGATTAAATGATCAAGTATAACAGTTTATTCTGCATGTATGACTTGCAATATCCCTGAGTGTAAATAGTATAGGGGATATGATAAGCTTGGTATTTTCACCCTTTAAGTGCTGAAATATTTTTGCATAACCGTGGAGACCATCATTTCTATAACCAGTTCTCCAAAAGTGAAATATATTTCAAATGTGTGACACTTATGTGAACGGATATAAAAAATACTGTTACATGGCGAAGCTCCAGAAAAATTATCTTTAATGTTCTTTAATGTTGATCAGTCAAAATCATTTTTCTGTCATTATTAAAATCAATATAAAAGTTTGTTTTTAATTTTCGCGTGTTCACATCACTATCATTTTTCGGTATCCAAAATTTCTGATTTTGTGTTTTATCCATTAACTTGTTTTGTATTATATTATAGAATGAAATTGGACATGCCATCGGTTTATAACTTACCTCAATAGACTTAGTTCAGCTTATCACATAAAAGTCTATTTCTGATGTAGTAACTTTGAATGGTATATGTGAATAATACATACTTATTGATTTCTAAAAGGTTGAAAACTACATGGCGTATTTCTCTCATCCAATTAAACCAGTATGTGTATTGTTATCGATACATATTTATGTACTAATTTAAATGAACATACATATATAATTATCAACTTGCGAGAGTGATATTTCCGTGATTATGGTAATGATGATATGAGAATAATATTTGAATAGAAGGTATGATTGTATAAAAAACTTTAAAGAACTTCGTATTATATGTTGCAGATATAGATGCAGGGGATGGTGTGTATTATGTATATATTATATGTTGCAGATATAGATGCAGGGGATAGTGTGTATTACTTCCTGGACGGATCCAAGTCAGTACAGGGAAGCAAACCAACATCGCCACAGACACCGGGTCCTAATGTGAATGACATATATGAGCTAGATGGAGACGGGTGAAGGCCACAAGGAGAAACTGGACATGGGCCTGCCCATACGAATAATAATCTTAAAATTCACTATTGAAGACTAGCCTGGAAATTGACAATCGATGATTGGCTATGCAGTGATCACAGTTAATCAATTGGGTGAATGTCATACGTTAGGCACATATATATTTGTGTAAAAATGAACAAAAACATACATTTGTCACTTGTGTTATTAAGAACACTATCCATTCTTCTACGAATACGAACACCCGGTGGGACTGTTCAGCATGTGTTACATGTAATATAATCCAGGATCGTTCATACAATTTTTAGAGAAACTGAATTTGTCCATAATTTAATTTATCAGCCATCGTCGATTAAAGGGACTGGCCCAGGCTAAAATCATCAAAAAATCGGTGATTTTATTTCGGGTTCTTAATATGACTATATGATGTAAGCATGTACATAGACTAGAACTGCAAATTTTTATAATTTTTGTGCTGCGCATTTACCAGTTAGGCTAGATATAGAGACGTAATTCCTGATTTGTAATTATTGACAACCATGTCAAAAATAAGAAATGCGGGAATTTCGTCTTTATATCTAGTCTAACTGGTAAGTGCGCAGCACAAAAATTATAAAAATTTGCAGTTCTAGTCTATGTACATGTTTACATCATATGGTCATATTAAGAACCCGAAATAAAATCACCGATTTTTTTATGATTTTAGCCTGGGCCAGTCCCTTTAATAATATTGATAATCGACCATCATAATTCATATCCTAAACGACCGTTCATCGACTGTATTTGATCATCAGGCACATCACTATGCGCCATATAATCCACCACGCTGACCCGGGTTACGTGGTAACCCGGCGGGTTACGTTGTGACGACGCCATATTGATTGAACCAGGTTACGTCGTGCGACGCCATATTGATTGACCCGGATTACGTCGTGCGACGCCATATTGATTGACCCGGATTACGTCGTGACGACGCCATATTGATTGACCCGTGTATTGGTAAACCAGTTTCTTAGAAATTTTCATTTTAAAACCTTTAGTTGTGGGAAAATTAAATCTGTTTTCAGGGATTTAAAATGATGTTTTAATGTATCGTGAGGGCTTAAAGGGTTAAGAAATATGGCTGAAAACTCACGGGGCGACCCAGGTCTTCACCACGTGATGGATCACATTACATGATGACTCTTATCGCACCCTTAGTTCTCAAAAGGTGTACGTGCCACTAAGTGGCAGCTACACCCTTTGAGAACTAGGTTGGCTCACTTGTTGCTACTATAATTTAAATATTTTGATTTGATGGGATCCAGACCTGAATTCACAGATGGGTAGTATTTGAATTTTCTCGCATTTCAATAGAAAAGTTAACATCTGAACTTTTGAATAGATATGAAAGGGATATGATCCACAACTGAATTGACAGTTAGGTATCATCTCAACTCTGCCTCATTTCCATTGGAAAAGCTAAAAACATCTGAATCTTTTCAAAATAATTTAAGATAATTTAAATATTATTGTGGGATTGGATCCAGAGCTGAATTAAAAGTTAGGACATCGTGCTCACTTCTGTCTGGCATAGCACAATGTGACACTAATACAAGGTGGGACTTGAGTGCATAAATTAGTAATCTTGAAGTGACTAGGCTAGCGAGGCACAGTTTCTAAAATCAAAATGTATTAATAAAGAAAAATAAAGAATATAAAAGCATTCTATCTTATCAATGTTACAAAAATATATTTTTTTCCACTTGAAGTTGTATCTCGCTACCGTGACCCACATCTTAAGCGGGTGAAAAGAACTGATATTTTTTTAATTTGACAGCAGCAAACATTTACAAATATAAGAAATGAATTTCTGCAAATATTGTGTTTAACCTTTCAAGCCTGAATTTACCTTAGTCATCTTCATCTACTACAAGCCGTGAATTGCTGTTGCAATTCTCGAATTGTAGTGGATGTAGATGACTTGAAGTGGGTGAAAAATTAAATAAATAACCATGTATTGGTACAACAATTTTAAAGAAATTTTCATCATAAAACCCTAGTTGTAGGAAAATTAAGTATGTATACAGTGATGTAAAATGATGCTTTAATCCATCGTGGGGGCTTAAAGGGTAAAACAAAGATTCTATTACCAATAACTGATTTAACCTGCCGATAAAACAGATTTAAAACGACTATAGCGCTTTAAGGGTTAATATTCACGTGTGTTACAGTGTATCTCTATAATAGTGAAATTTGTTGGTATTATTTTGTAAATACGAAGCAGTGTTATATAATTTGGACTATAAATTACACAAATAGATTGGTGGCTTTATTATTAGACAAACAAATGTATCGTAATTCAAATAGAAACAAAAATATAGTAACAATATATTTTAATATCTTGTTCTGCGAATACATCAGTTATATTACAGCTTCATAGAAGATTTCGATTTGATCATTAATCTAATTTGCAATTTATTGTACATAATAAAGTTGAGGCTATGTTGTATTTATAGAAATATGGAGGTAGGTTTTGATGTGTACTGCAATTAAACACATTTGTGTAGCTGAATAAAGCCACGGATCAGAATTAACCCTCAAAGCACTGTATATTTTTATATAAACCATGGAGATCAAAAGGTTTTATTCAATTCGAAATCATCATAAATGTCTTAGTTAGCTCTTTCTGATTCATTTGAATACCTGTGTTATGGATCTACGATCACTATAAATATTTTTACTCTTACAGTGCAAGAATCTACCTTAGACGTCGTAATCTGACGTCTGCAGACGTCAGATTCTGACGTCTGCAGACGTCAGAATCTGACGTCTAAAGTCTATCCCCGCGCGTTAAGGCTTAAAAGACAAAGTTGTAGTTTGTATTCAAATTAAATAATACTGATTCTGATTAAAAACAATTTCACGATTTCGGGGACGCTTATAATGAGAATACATAACTTTAACAATAAATAAAAACAAGTATATGTTTGTGTAATACATGATATATATTGAAGCCATCTAATATTTCTGTGTTGGTCACTTATGCTTTATTGCAATCATTGGACCCCGCCTTACGATTTTACGAAAATGGCCGCCGTCGGTCCGAACATGATTTTCTAGCTATTTTGACAAACGAAAGATCTTTTTGACGAATTCTGCCTGCCATGGGGAAAATAACCTGATTCGCGGGGAAATTTACATTGTATTTGTGGGCCTATCTTGACAAATAAAAAGAAAATTTAGTTTAATTCGGGTATTGGAAATCTATTTCTAGCATCACGTTTCACATTCGAACTCTCCTTAGACATGAAATGCAACATAACAGTTTGTCATGCTACTGAGTTATAAAAGCGAAATTATTCACTGGTGTGGAGATAACAGTTTTATATATTTGTTTATATATAGTTTTTGTATAATATTGTATTCAGGCGGAAAAGATGATGTCTTAACAATTATGCTGCATTCACGGGTAAAATAACATTATTCATGCTTGCATTGCTAGCATGAATAATGTTATTCTACCCGTAAAGGATTAAAACACATATATATATCTATAGATTATACGACATGCCATAATCTTTCTGATCACATAAAATAATGATAAAACAATAAACTATTATCAAGTAATTACTCAAGTAGATAAACACCCTGATTAACTATAGCTAGCTGATAACTAGCAATACTGTAATCATCCGATCCACAGCCTTCATCAATGTCTTGGTATGGGATAAAGCCCGAGGAACTCATTCTTAGCTTTGGAAAAGGCCGTGGCCGAGGCCGTTTCAGCTAAGAATAGCACATATACATGCCCTGTCATTTATGATGTCTATGTACACTCTCAAGCAACATGTATGACTGGCTTTATCCGGAGTCATTCTCTACAAGTGGTAAAGGAAAAGCAAATCTATAACATAGTTTGCTTCCGATTTAGGCACTCAAATCCAAAGGCAAAATTAAACATCCAATCATAAGAACAATCTATATCATCTCCGCCATAAATTAGGTTATTGCGGTCACAAATATCTAAAAATTCGACTCGTGGTGGCCATTTCAAATATCAGTAGTCACCTTCAAATTCCCATATGGTGGGTAATGTGATTGTAAAATTTGAATTATTTTTTACTTTGATTTTTGAGTTTTTGCGCTAACAAAAATAATGAAGTTCATCCATGGCGACCATTTTGAATTTCCGTTTCATGACATCACCTGCACATCTCCATAGTATGTGGAATGTGATTGTAAAATTTCAATAATTTCTGACTTTTTTTGCGTCCACAAAAAATATTAAGTTGATCCGTGGCGGCCATTTTGAATTTCAGTAAGACCTTGAAAAATAACCTGCACATCTCCATATCATGGGGAATGTGATTATGAAATTAGAATAATTTACAACTTTTTGTAAATTATTCTAATTTCATAATCGCTTTTGCGACCTTGACCTTGAGAACCCTCACAGTTCGGACACAGCTTCCGCCAAACCTGTAAGCTAGGCCGAACCTCTATAGAGAAGTCACCCAAAAACGGCCAATACAAACTAATTTATATTTCATTGTGAAAATGAAACACCGGCTTACTAAGGGTAGACGGCTATACTGAATAAAGGGTGAGAGTACGAACGGCATAGTCGGTAATAAATCAGCGAGAAACAAGAAAACAAAGCATGTTAGAAATATAAATATAATATCAGCTAGGCTAGATATAGAGACGAAATTCCTGATTTATAATTATTGACAACCATGTCAAAAAATTGAAATACGGGATTTTCGTCTCTATATCTAGCCTAACTGGTAAGTGCGTAGCACAAAAATTAAAAAACTTTCGCAGTTCTAGTCTATGGACATGTTTACATCATATGGTCATATTAAGAAGCCAAAATAAAATCACCGATTTTTTTATGATTTTAGCCTGGGTCAATATTACAATACGCACACAAGTGCGCATCCTGTTCCAGAAGAGTAGATCTGTGTAAAAGCGGATATGTGATGTTCTAATGAAAAATGTAAAATACTACTATAATCGGGCCCGGTGGTTAAGGGTTACGTCAGGGGTGTTTGAGTGCTTGCAAGGTATTTCCCTTTGTTGCTGCACCACATTTGCGGACTGGCCTAATTGACCTTTCTGCGTATACGAGAAGCAAAATCAATCGTCATTTTGGCGAAATAAAACTTTTTATATCAGGCCTACTATTTTAATAGGATTTACATATGACGAAATCCTCGACGAATCTGCCAAAAAACGCCGAGTTGAGCCCCAAGCCCCATTAAGTATACTGGCGCTATAGAAGTCACTCTAGCACTATCCCATCGTATTCCTATCCTCCTTATGAATAAAAACTAGAACAAAACCAAGAGTTTGAACATTGTTTTATATGTCATATTACTACAGTATATCAACACCATTGCATTATCGAAATTACGGACATGTACATGTATATTTTTTATTTCGCATATTATGTAAACAGAAATGCTCAATTTATCATGCATTCTGGACATTATTTCAACTACTATTTTAAAACTGAAACGTATTTTTTATATATCTAGGTGCTTTAACTTCAAATCCTATATTTATTTATGTGTAAGACATACTGGAGAGATGGATGTAGGTAAAAGTGCCATTGGTAAAAAATATCAGATGGTAAAAATGTCATTGGTAAATATGCCAGACAGTAGAAATGCCAGTGGGTAAAATACCAGACAGTAATAATGCCAGTGGTAAAAAGTAAAAATTCCAAGCGGTAAAAATGCTATTGGTAAAAAGTATAGATTTCATTATGACCAAAAAGGACCTTTAGTCTATCTTCCTACAAAACTTATAATTCGACTGGTCCAGAGGAATTTAGTCAAGGGGGGGGGGGCTGTATAAACAGGTTTTTTAGTTTTAAGTTAGTCTGGGATATTTTAACGAAATTTATGACAAATGGGTAGACGAGCTTGGAAATTAGAAGTTAATTTTTCTTCTGAACAATATGGTTTATATTCAACCTAACCTGAATTTCTACAATGCTCCACTCAGTGATGATCGCATCTATTCACATAGTCTAGGCTATAGGCCTGCACATAATTTATGATATTTTTTCGGAAAGCTGATACCCTATAGGCCTAACACGTTCCGAAAATTCTTGACGTTACAAGAATGTCAAGCTCTAAAGCTTAAAGTTCCGAGAAAATCACGGCATCTGGCATTTTTACCACTGGCATTTTTACCATCTGGCATTTTCACCATCTGGCATTTTTACCACTGGCATTTTTACCATCTGGCATTTTTACCACTGGCATTTTTACCATCTGGCATTTTTTCCCGATGGCCTTTTTACCAATAACATTTTTACCATCTGATATTTTTAACACTGACATTTTTACTGTCTGGCATATTTACCACTGACATTTTTACCAATGATAAATTTACCTATGACAATCTTACCTATGACATTTTTACCAATGGCATTTTTACCGCACAACGGAGAGGTTACCACTCTGGCCATAAATGTATCTTTGTGGACAGATTTCTCTTATTTCCATGAGAAAAGTAAAGATCAATCTTAGCTTTTCTAATAAAAATAAGAGAAGTTTAGGATTGAGCTGGGTCGTGTTCTGAGATGAATTGAACATTTAAGCTAGTTAAATCCATCTTTTGCAGTACATTCATGTAGTCAATTAACAGCTTAACTCATTAATTTATTTTTAAAGCGACTCAACCAGGCCAAAATCACCATTTTTTATTTTGCTCCTTGATATATTCTGAAGTTTTAAAAACTGTCCATGGACTAGAATTGCAATTTTTTTTTGAATTTAGGGTTGCACATTTGCCAGTTAAAAGAGGAAAAATGACATTTATTGGTATTCCTGGGTTTTGGACATCGATGACGAAATCTCATTCTTATTTGTAGTCTATGGACATTTTAAGAATTTACGACTATGTCAAGTTTTTTATAAAGTTGTGAAATTCATTAGCAAAACAAGATCTAAAGAGGTATTTTAATGAGGCCACTGGAAAAGGCCAGCGGCCTTCGCCCATATAGATAAGACACCTCTATCCATATTACCATACGACAAAAGAAGCTTAAAGCACAGTTATTTGCTAAGAGCTAGTGTAGATGAGCTGTATGGACAATTTTAAATTGTCTGCACTATAAATATTTCTGTAGGACGTTGTATATGAAGAAGACAAGAATGAACAACGTTACATGATCATGGAGATTGTGGATCCAATATAATGATATATAATAATAACTAACTAGAAAAGTCTAGTTTTTTTTTGTAAAAAAACCCTAAACCCCTGGATATATCTCCCCTGCAGCAGCGTAACCATAAAGGTTGATAGCTATTAGATGCTGTGTCAATGGCTTTTGTAATTAATGTTACTAAATGGCTCCTCTAGACAGTAGACATGTAGAGATTATGTATTTTGATGTGGTGTAACCCGTTTTTTTATATCTACAGCATCCTCCCAGCAAGGTTCGCAACTCCTGAGGCTTCGCTGTGTCAAGACTTGCTTCCAGGAAGATGATCTACAGTAACTAAATCGTCTTTAGGCTTAATCAGTTGGGCAACAGTTTTAATATCTTCACATCCGGTGATGTGCAAAACACAAATGTGGCCTGTCAACACTCCCAGCAAACACGAGACGTTGACCCAATGCTGGTCCAATTCTTGCCCACTGTCTGTGACGCTGGCCCAGCATAAAACCAGCACTGGTTCAAAGCCTAGTGTTTGCTTGGCTGCACCGACCCAATGTCTGTTAAATGTTGGGCCAGCGTCGCCGGTGCTGGCTAGTATCCATTCAACCATAGTCAGTAGGCCTACTTCATGCTGGCTGTAATACCAGAACGATGCTTTGAGCAAAAGCTGGGTTAATGTTGGCCGGCCGTCTGTGACGCATTCACACATTCAGCGTGGCGTCGAGCACGACACGGTAACCCAATACTGGGCTAATGTTGGCTCAGAGTCGTAGACGGTGGGCCAACAATAACCCGGCATTGGGTCAACGTCTCGTGTTTGACTCCCTGCATGATAGACGGAGAGAACGCACAGACACAAAACGGATGTGACAGAAATGAGTGGTGAGAAGTAAAGCAATATATCTCCCACCTCCATTGAGGGGGAGACATAATTACAGCACTGAACCAGCGAGACACTGATTCTAGCTCCTGACAACAACTCGACAACTGGGCGCGCACAACTCCCCTGTCCACCTCATATCCCCGTGATGCCATTGACGTCATCAAATTACGCACGGCGGCCATCTTGATGGCGTCATGGCTGCATCAGGTTATCAGGCGTCATTCGTAGCCAGGGAATATCTGATCAACCTAAATCGACAGATCCACCTAACACTTGTAGTTTACTAGCTATCGTGTTATTAATACAAAAAGAGAAGTTGCTTGCAGGATATCGTGTTCTTAAACACAGTAATATATCAAGAGATATGAGGATTGCCGTTGGCAGTGTCCACAGACTAAACTATCTTGGTATAAGTAAAATATACAATATAACAATATATTACGGTAAAACTGGATTTATATAAGTAAAATATAAAAATATAGGCCTACTAGGTATTAAGTTAATACTCGACTTGTAATTCTGTTTCAACAAAGTTGTCATTAGTGGATAGGAACTCACGCACGATCTCGGGTTAGGGCTACTTGACTCCATCATTTCTACCATCTAAGATCCCAGACTAGTAACATTAGCGACACAATCAGGCCAAAATCATCATGTTTATTTTGGCTCCTTGATGTCCAAGATATGGTAACATGACCATAAGCTAGAATGGCATAATTGTTTTAAATTTTCTGTTGTGTGTTTACCAGTTAAAAGAGAAATAAGGACGAGATTTAATTTCAGACATGCATGCCCAAAATAAGAAATACAAGAATAACTAATAAACGGGGCTTTCGGTGCCCTTGCTATGCTACAGCAACCGCAAATTCAAAAGACAATTCTAGTTTTTGTATACATAATATGAACATATTAAGGAGCCAAAATAAAATGTTTGTTTTCAGATGATTTGTGACCTGATTATGTCACTGTAAATAAAATATTTTTGTGTAAATAAAAATAAATATTATGCACTTTAAAAAAGTTCCTGAGCAAAATCTTCTTTCTCAGCCACAGAGTATGTCTGAAAGTAAAACAACAATGTTTAAATGTAAGCCTTACAGCGCGGGAATCAACTTTAGACGTCCGAATCTGACGTCTGCAGACGTCAGATTCGGACGTCTGAAGTTCATCCCCACATTGTAAGAGTAAACATATTTATACTGGCCGTAGACCCATAAAATAAGTATTCAAATGAATTGGGAAGAGCTAACTAAGACATTTTTAATGATTTCTAAATTATTTAAGCTTTGTGAGGGTCACGAGTTATACATTGTGTTATATATGTAAGTTAGTAACGTTGTTGGTGTTCAATAGAGCGCGGGTTAGAAACTCTTCACTGGTCTAGCGAGTATGCTAAGTACTTTGACCACTGATACATTCATTGTGTGTATATTTCAACAATGACGCACTGTGTTTCGCTTATTATTAAATTAATATTAAATGTAGGCCTAGCCATATCAGTTGTTACTGCTACTTACCGCACACTAAGCAATGACTGTATTTGTAGACAATAAATACATAATCTAAATAATTTTCACTCATTTTAAGTTGGTGAAATTTAAAGAACTTGGCAGTTAAAGGGTCACACCTTTTTGGTGCATTAATGCATGGCGATGATAAAATATTGAAAGCAAGTGGAGTCATGCTTAGAGTTTAAAGGGTTAAAGTTGTAATCTCTCACCTGGTGATTCACGTGTCTTCTACAGAAGGTCACTAATTCTGAAATATACAAGAAATATTCATTTATTCAGTGTGCTTAAAACACACCACTACATTATTTTCTTTGTCCAACCACTACATTCTAAGCCGGGAATGGAGAGTTTTTGCTGACCAAGTACAGACCGATTATTATACGGTCAGGTGTGACCGAGCTGTTGATTATGATGGATCCTCATTATGGTCGGATGTGTTTTAAGTCAGTTAAATCCCTCGGAGATCTACATTCTCAGCTGTGAAAAAGGCCTCGACCCTTTTCACAGCTAAGAATGTAGAGTTCATTGAGCTTTATCCTATACGTAATTATCCCCTATGTCTTTTATTTTGTTGTAAAATGGATTAAGGACGTTCCCCAGCAGACACAAGATGTTGAATCAATGTTGGTTTAACGTTGAACCAACGGTAAACCAACATTGATTGAACATCTTGTCTGCTGGTTTAAATTGAACAATTGTATTGTATTGTAATATCGTCTCTTACTTGTGAATGCGTATGATAGCATGGATATACCCACTGTAGTGATGTACCCTAGAGGAGTATACCATAACGGTGATACCATGTACACACTACTCGATCTGAAAATATATTTGGTGTAGATTTACAGTAGAAGAAGAAAGTAAATATACTGCATTTATTTACAGTAAATATAAAGTATATTTACAGTAAACATGGTAAATGTAAAGTATGTAAATATACAGTATATTTACAGTAAATATAAAGTATATTTACAGTAAACATAATAAATTTGAAGTATGTAAATATACAGTATATTTACAGTGAATATAAAGTATATTTACAGTAAAAATAAAGTATATTTACAGTAAATGTAGAGTATATTTACATTAAAAGTAAAAAATACTTACCGTAAAAATAAACTATATTTACAAAAGTATATTTACATCAAATATCAAGTATATTTACAGTAGTTATAAAGTATATTTACAGTTAATAATTATACTTTATATTTACTGTAAATATACTTTATTTTTACAGTGAATATAAAATATATTTACATGAAATATAAAGTATATTTACTGTAAACATGGTTAATATAAAGTCTATTTACAGTAAATTTTAAAGTATATTTACTGTAAATGTGAAGTATATTTACTGTAAACATAAAGTATATTTACAGTAAATCGCAAATTCTCTTCAATCAACATTAAGAACTCGGGCCTTGAAAACAAACCTTTGGCTGTCACGTTGATGGTTTATTACAAGAGATGAATTGGTGTCAACAGTGGGGATAGTTGTGTAGTTCAGGTTGTTGTAAGGGTCGCTGGTGTTGTTACCACGACAACCAGATGTAGTGACTGGTAATGCTGAGGACACCTGGTGAGTGTAGAGAGCACCAATAGATAACCAGAGGGTGATGGTCACTCCAGCAATAAAACCTGCCAGTACATGCTGCAAATAAAACAACAAGGGGAACTAGAAATCTTCCAGTACATCCTGAAAATAAAACAACTAGAAAAACTAAAAACCTGCCAGTACATTCTGCAAATAAAAACAACTAGAGAAACTAAAAACCTGCCAGTACATGCTGCAAATAAAACAACAAGAGAAACTAAAAACCTGTCAGTACATGCTGCAAATAAAACAACAAGAGAAACTAAAAACCTGTCAGTACATTCTGCAAATAAAACAAAAAAGATAAACTAAAAACCTGCCAGTACATTCTGCAAATAAAACAAAAAAGATAAACTAAAAACCTGTCAGTACATGCTGCAAATAAAACAACAAGGGGAACTAGAAATCTTCCAGTACATCCTGAAAATAAAACAACTAGAAAAACTAAAAACCTGCCAGTACATTCCGCAAATAAAAACAACTAGAGAAACTAAAAACCTGCCAGTACATGCTGCAAATAAAACAACAAGGGGAACTAGAAATCTTCCAGTACATCCTGAAAATAAAACAACTAGAAAAACTAAAAACCTGCCAGTACATTCTGCAAATAAAAACAACTAGAGAAACTAAAAACCTGCCAGTACATGCTGCAAATAAAACAACAAGAGAAACTAAAAACCTGTCAGTACATGCTGCAAATAAAACAACAAGAGAAACTAAAAACCTGCCAGTACATTCTGCAAATGAAACAAAAAAGATAAACTAAAAACCTGTCAGTACATGCTGCAAATAAAACAACAAGGGGAACTAGAAATCTTCCAGTACATCCTGAAAATAAAACAACTAGAAAAACTAAAAACCTGCCAGTACATTCTGCAAATAAAAACAACTAGAGAAACTAAAAACCTGCCAGTACATGCTGCAAATAAAACAACAAGAGAAACTAAAAACCTGTCAGTACATGCTGCAAATAAAACAACAAGAGAAACTAAAAACCTGTCAGTACATTCTGCAAATAAAACAAAAAAGATAAACTAAAAACCTGCCAGTACATTCTGCAAATAAAACAAAAAAGATAAACTAAAAACCTGCCAGTACATTCTGCAAATAAAAACAACTAGAGAAACTAAAAACCTGCCAGTACATTCTGCAAATAAAAACAACTAGATAAACTAAAAACCTGCCAGTACATGCTGCAAATAAAACAACAAGAGAAACTAAAAACCTGCCAGTACATTCTGCAAATAAAACAAAAAAGATAAACTAAAAACCTGCCAGTACATTCTGCAAATAAAAACAACTAGATAAACTAAAAACCTGCCAGTACATGCTGCAAATAAAACAACAAGAGAAACTAAAAACCTGCCAGTACATTCTGCAAATAAAACAAAAAAGATAAACTAAAAACCTGCCAGTACATTCTGCAAATAAAACAAAAAAGATAAACTAAAAACCTGCCAGTACATTCTGCAAATAAAAACAACTAGAGAAACTAAAAACCTGCCAGTACATTCTGCAAATAAAAACAACTAGAGAAACTAAAAACCTGCCAGTACATTCTGCAAATAAAAAGAACTAGAAAAACTAAAAACCTGCCAGTACATTCTGCAAATAAAAACAACTAGAAAAACTAAAATCCTGCCAGACAGACACAGACAGAGACCGACAACTTGTCATCACATGCTGCAAATAAAAAAAACTTGATAAGCTGCCGATAACATGCCATAAATAAAAGAGTCGTAATCAGCTTATATCGTAAGCCGTGAAAAGGATAGTTAACCTGTAATGTCACCATACAGTCATGTCTTATCATATTCAATGAAAGACATTGTTGTTGTTTACTTAATGCTGGAGTTACCTATCTGGGGACCTGTATAGAAAAGCACAGGTGCGTTGCAAGACTCTGGGATCAAACCCCGATCTTACAGGGTGCAATAAGAAGACTGTAATAATTATCATTTGATTCGTGTGGACAAAATAAACACAATAACGGTGATTTTAATCTGCTAATCAAACAGATTAAAAAGGACTACTACTGTCGTGTTTGGCGGTTAAAGAGCAATAATTACCTTTTGATTTGTGTACGGGCAAAACACAGCCAGGAAGAATAAAGCCGCCGTTGGTCCAAGTACACAGCTGGTGAACTTATAACACAAGACGAATAAATTACCAGAATCCTGGAGGACAATAAAAGCGAGGAAGACCAGCAGCACTCCAGATAAAACAGCTGAAAAAAAGAATATAAATACAATGAGAGCGAGGAAGACAAGCTGGCAAACAACTATATATGTTTTTCATTATATTTTGAAACCATCGAATCCACTGTTCTCTGCAAATAAACAACTGTGTAGTTTTAAAGTTTGTATCCAAACTATGCAGTAAATTTATAATTTGATTAAAGTTAGCTTGAAGGTCAAATGGTCTTACTTCAATTTTGCATCCAAAGAAAGAGGTTTACAAATTTTATGAAAATAGGTTGAGGTATTTGTATATTTAGGGGGCCACCATTCAACATCCAGGGTGGGGGGCTGGAGTTTTTGTTGAGGGCAAATTATTTATTTCAACCCGGCTCGGCTGCGAAAATTTCCAATTGTATTACATGTTTATATAGAACAGTTCTTGAAGTAAATTATTTATTCCACGCAGAGTCCGCCCAAAATTATTTATTAAAAAGGAAAAATGCCTCCCCCCCCCTGGATATTGAATGGCGGCCCCCTTACTCACAGAAAGCTTTAGCGGCCACCATGCTCGTGTAGTTATGTAGTCTTCGTTTAGTATACTTATTATACAGCGGCTCTAATACATCCTTCAGTAAATTAACAGCTATCCCGTTCTGTCCAGAAGAGAGGGTGCTGCAATGAAAAACAAAATATTCATTTTAACTGTCACAACGTTGAAATATTTTTGTACTTAACCTTGGGAATCAAAGGTTTTTTTAATTTGAAATCATCATAAATGTCTTAGTTAGCTCTTTCTGATTCATTTGAATACCTATGTTATGGGTCTACAACCACTAGAAAAATGTTAATTGATTCATTGTGGGGACCGTCTTTAAACGTCAGAATCTGACGTCTGTGGACATCAGATTCTAACGTATAACATAAAAATATCATGTTCGTGTACACAGAAGCATGTATAGCGAGCACACTATCTATACCAACTTCATTTAGATTTGTTCTAAATGTTTACGGGGCCTATACCATGCATCCCAACTTTACCTTAACTCTATATGCTTTAAAATACACATGTGACGTCAGTCTATTGCTAAAACAATCTACTGTTTTTTTAAGCCTGTGGTCAACTCTCAAATGGGCATGCGTGGGCCAGTGGCTATCAGTAGTCTAAGCATTGCATCATGTGTAGGCCATTACACTAGGCTACATGTTCATTCACACGTGGTCTAAAAATATATATTCAAAGTCACCTGCAATCGGCAGGGTACAAGCTGCAAAACTTCCAAAAGTGGTCTGACTCTGCCTGCATGGGCAGCTGGTCGAACCGGTCGCCATATCAACACAACAGGTGTACCTGTGTACAGCATAGATATTACGACCTAATGTACCGCTCCCATTGACTTACATGTATTATGGCCCATACGCTTCGGCCTCCCAGCATTCTTTAAATGAAAATATCTATACAAACCTATATATTTTTTAATCATCATGACATACTTTATAACTATATAAAATAAAAAAGGGTGCTTAAACGTCGGGCTTTTTTATATTTTCACATGGAAATGCTAGGTCCTCATTTACTCTCTGTGAGTTGCACATACACGGGAACTATCGAATGCAGCATATGCCTTGTTACTACCAGCGTAGGGACTACATTTTATATCAATCGTTCCCGATTTCGATGTTTTTGAAGCAAGAAATAGTCACTCGATCTAAATGAATCGGTAACAAAATGATATCAATTTTATATTTGAACCCAAACCTGCTGTAAATCGCAACATCGTAACTCTCTCGCTTTTTAATGATATGCGCGTATGAATTTGTGTGGGGAGAGCAATATCATCGGGCTGTAGCTGACTGTTGTTTGAATTATCACCCATAGATGTCGCTGAAGTATATTGTCTCATTGTGATATAAGCGCTCGATATGATCCCATTTCATGACTGTTGGTTAGGACTGGATCACTTTGAATTGTGGGAGTGCAGTGTCCCGCAAATAATCATCAGTTGACCATGGCTTTAATACTGGCCAAACAGTCGCAAATGTAAGTGACTTAAAGATTCATACAGCTTTGAAATGCGCAAGTGTGGGACGGTCAAGTGTAGGCCTACATTAGCCTATAGAGTACACTTTGACAGCATTAATATCAGCCACTGAACTGATAACAAGATACTACTCCAACAAGAAATTGACCCGATGCTGTTTTAATGTTAGACCAACGTCTGGCAGACAATAAACCAACATCTGGTGAGTGTGCCGTGTTGGCTGAGAAAGCTCTTACTGTCAATATGCTGGAGGTCAACTGTCTCCAGATCCCCACGGTGACACAGCCTTTTGTGTCACAACACAAAGCCTACATGAGAGAAATGGTGAATTACTTGCTCATAGATGTCGCTCAAGTATATAGAGTTTATATGACTTGGGGACTTGCTCTTAATGCGGCGATGGGTATGAAATGCATATAGTATTATTATCTTGGCTGATAACTGTGGATGTGGGGTGATATGTCATTGTGGAATGTCCAGGGGCCACTGTAGCATTCTGGGGACCACATTGTCCCGCATATTTTGACAGTTGACTACACCTTTAATGGCAAAAACTAACATACTTTCTCACCTTAACGCTGCCGTGCAGACACTGGCGAGAAACAGACCAGAGACACCTGGTGAGTGGCGAAATAACTCCATTAGCATTAGTGGAATTAACTGTAACACAGCATACGAGTGACAAATAATAATAATAATAATAATAATAATAATAATAATAATAATAATAATAATAATAATAATAATAATAATAATAATAATAATAATAATAATGATGATGAATGATGATGATGATGATGATGATGATGATGATGATGATGATGATGATGATGATGATGATGATGATGATGATGATGATGATGATGATGATGATGATGATGATGATGATGATGATGATGATGATGATGATGATGATGATGATGATGATGATGATGATGATGATGATGATGATGATGATGATGATGATGATGATGATGATGATGATGATGATGATGATGATGATGATGATGATGATGATGATGATGATGATGATGATGATGATGAATGATGATGATGATGATGATGATGATGATGATGATGATGATGATGATGATGATGATGATGATGATGATGATGATGATGATGATGATGATGATGATGATGATGATGATGATAATAATAAATAATAATAATAATAATAATAATAATAATAATAATAGTAATAATAATAATAATAATAATAATAATAATAATAATAATAATAATAATAATAATAATAATAATAATAATAATAATAATAATAATAATAATAATAATAATAATAATAATAATAATAATAATAATAATAATAATAATAATAATAATAATTAATAATAATAATAATAATAATAATAATAATAATAATAATAATAATATAATAATAATAATAATAATAATAATAATAATAATAATAATAATAATAATAATAATAATAATAATAATAATAATAATAAGAATAATAAGAATAATAAGAATAATAATAAAACTCCTTCGCTCGGAGGCATATAGACGGCAGATTCTGACACACGGAAAGGGTTGAATGTATTAAAATTATTATTATGTTGTATGGATTGAACATGAGAGTAATCCAGCAAACACAAAACATTTGTATAACATTTATACAACGTCGGCCCAACGTTTTCGACGTTTATCCAACTTTGTATAAATATTATTCAAATGTTTAGTGTTTGCTGGGTAGGCCTATATATCATAAATGATGCATAACAGAGAATATCCCAGCTGAAAATAATTAATTCACTGTAAACACTGTACCTGATCTATTTTGTTAATTTTCCCTGACAATAAAGGATCGCAGTCTTTGTAGAAAGCAGTGAGCACCAGCCCGGTGTAAGTGAGCAGGCATCCGATGATCAGGTATAAAATTATCACTAGATAAACGGATCTGAAATACAATCAATCAGAGCTAAATAAACCACATTACAAATATTGTACATAAGTAATTTTGGAAAAAGAAAGAAAAATGATTGTGACAAGTTACAACTAGATATGTTAAAATACAATATACAGGATAACGTTCTTTATAATCCTCATGAAATTTTCGTCAGAATTATACAACACCAAAAACTAAAGCTGTTAAAGGCCAAATCCAGAATTTTGAAAAAGGGCGGGGGGGGGGGATCCAATCGAAAAATATATAAGTGCTTGACACCAAATATACAAGTTAACCGTTAGCCTGCTAAATTAATTTATTTAAGGACACATATTTGCAAATATTTATGTTTAGACACACATTTCATTCCCAATAACAGTGACTTAGTTGGTTAATAAAACAGATTCAAAACGACAAAAGTCGTGATCAGCAGGCAAAGGGTTAATGTAAAACTCTAGTTAATTTTAGAAAGTGGGCAAAGACCCCTCTGACCCCTATCCACCCCCACCCCCCATCTGGATCCACCACTGTTTACTGGTCGCATAGTACATAGATATCTCGGGTCAGTAGCGAAATATTCATGTCTTCAGGGCTAATCTTTAGTACAAATGAAATAAATAGGGCTTCAGTCCACTTTTGTACACATATAGACTAAAGTGGGCGGGGAAAACCTCCTGAAGATGGTGGGATGAATGAGATGAAACTGCCCTCCAGATACAGGATTCGAAATTCGAGCGCTGGTGGTCTGAGGCCGAGCACGCTACCTCTCGGCCACGGAGGCTCCCCGCAATATTGAATCTTCACGAGTCAGCGGGTATTTTGTGAAGGCCAGAGTGAGTGGGGTTCTTACCCGCGATCTCCGACTTCCCAAGCAGGCAGCTTTACCACAGCACCAGGGCCCCGCCCTAGTTCTCTTAGTTCAAGAAAACTACCATACTATATGTCTATAGATACATGATGTATACTTGACATACAGCTAGGCTGTCAAGTATATGACCATGAGGGTGATTCCAATTCAGAAATTTTACCCAGAAAATTACAGTGGAGAATTTTCCCCAATCCTCTATGAGCAGTAATGTATTTATTAGCTTGCTGTCAAACTCTGATGGTCATTCATATTTTATGAGTACTGTTTACATGTGATTCTATTTCAGTGTTTATTTTGTTCATTATGAGTAAGTATTGTCATAACTTCACAAAGAGGCACCTCAACAGGGGCTTCAAGATCATGATTGAAGGAAATCGGAGGTGCAAGTAATAGGTAGGGGTAGGCCTACCGGGCCGGCCCTCCACCTGGAATTTTTCAAAACTCAGACCCAGTTTAGCGATTTCTGGCATGTTTGAGTTTAAGGTATTCGAGTCAGTTTTATTAAGTACTGTAGATCATGTAGATGCAGCATTGATTTGAAACCCAGGGATGCTAATATTCTAAATTTAAAGTTGATAATTAATGAGAATTTTGTGCTCTCACTTGAGAAACTATTTGAGTGTTAAATTAAAAATGAGAACACTGATTCATCCATTGCTGTTCTTCTTCATTTGAAACTGTAGTTTTAGATCAATAATTTAATTTTCTGACAATTACGAATGTTTTTGCTAATTTATCCACCTGCATACACATGATACATGTATGTATGTTCTGAGGACATATCAGTGCGTATGCATGCTGAATGATCATGATTGGACTTGAGCAACATACCAGTATTCTAACTCTTCATAGTGCTTATCATTGCATGTACAGAAAACTGAATGGTACATGTATGTCAACAGTACAGTAGGAAACAATACCTATTCACTCATGCTGCTGATTCATTTCGAAATACATGTACTAACATTACAACCTGCAGCAAATCATCAGCCAACCATGCAAAAGAAAAACTACCTAGGGGCCTATATTAGTTGGTGCCAATTATGAATTGGAATCAAATACATTTTATTGACATGATTAATGGATATTTTCTGTGTCAGCCTAATCATGCTAAAAAATTGCTGTGCAAAGCTAAAAGGCTGTAACTACATGTAATTACTTGAAAAGGATCATTTACTGTAATACTAGCTGGCCCCGGTTTCACTAGCCTG